>BQNB010088521.1:0-27641 GCA_026074375.1 Tanacetum coccineum | reverse complement strand
AGTGTCTTTCCCATCCTTTTCCAAAATCTATAACACAGGATCGAAGCATGTCTTCGAGTGTTTGGATGGTTCTTTCACTTTTTCTATCGTTCTCGGTATGATATGCAGTACTCATGTGTAATTGAGTACCCAAAGCACTTTGCATTGACTGCCAAAATATAGATGTGAAATGACTGTCACGATCCGAGATGATAGATATCGGCACTCCATGCCGTGAGACTATCTCCTTTATATACAACCTTGTAAGGGTTTCCATACTATTTGTTACTCTGGTAGGGATAAAATGTGCTGATTTGGTAAGGCAGTCTACAATGACCCAAATTATGTCATGTTCGTTTAATGTTTTGGGTAGTTTTGTAACGAAGTCCATCGTTATTCTTTCCTATTTTCATGTAGGAATCTCTGGTTGTATTAGTAAGCCGGATGGCTTTTGACATTCTGCTTTAACTCTAGAGCATGTCAAACACTTGCCAACATATTCAACGATGATTGCCTTCATGTTAGGCCACCAATAGAGTTTCTTTAGATCCTGATACATCTTGTCAGAACCTGGGTGGATGGAATACTTTGATTTATAGGATTCATGCATGATCAAGTCCCTCAAATTACCAAAGAGTGGTAACCAACTTTGATTCTTGATACATCGGGTTCCATCAGGACGTATTTCAAATGCTTTGTCCATTCCTCATAGGTTCTCAGCTTTGATGTTCTCTTCTTTGATTGCCTCGGTTTGGGCTTCGAAGATTTATGATGGTAATTTTAGGTGACGGGTCATGACTAATGCCCTAACTCAGAGTGGAATTCATTCCTTCCGACTTAAGGCATCTACTACAACATTTGCCTTTCCAGGATGGTAACGAGTCTCACAATCGTAATCTGCAAGCAATTCTAACCAACGACATTGTCTCATGTTCAACTCTTTTCTCTTTGCATTAACATCGATCCCAGACCTTGATGTGATGCATCACAATAAATGACAAAGTCATCGTTTCCTTTTGGTAATGCTAAGATTAGAGCATCACAAAGTTTCTGTTTTAACAATTGGAAAGCTAACTCTTGATTTTCTCCCCAGATACACTTCTTGTTTTTCTGGGTTAATTCGGTCAAAGGCTTTGCAATCTTTAAAAAATCTTTGATAAATCTCCGATAATAGCTGGCGAGTCCTAAGAATTGGCGTACTTCCGTGGGTATGGTAGGAGATGCCCAATTCTTAACTGCTTCAATCTTGGCGGGGTCAACGTGAATTGCTTGACTGTCAATCACGTGCTCGAGAAATTGCACGATACGGATCCAGAAATCACATTTGGAGAACTTGGCATATAATTTCTCCTTTTTGAGTAATTCTAGGATTATTCTCAGGTGATCTGTGTATTCTTCTTTGTTACGGGAGTAGATAAGAATATCATCAATGAACACTATCATAAATTTATCCAAGTATGGTTTACACACACGGTTCATGAGATCCATGAATACAGCAGGTGCGTTAGTTAAACCAAATGGCATTACTTGAATTCATAGTGTCTGTACCAGTTTGGAAGCTGTTCTTAGGAAATATATTTCATCCATGACTCTGAGTTGGTGATAGCCTCATCTCAATCGTTAATTTTTGAGTTAAAACACTCGAACATTGATGTGGTCGAATTAAATCGTCGATCAATGGATTATTGGGTAACGATTATTTACGGTGAGTTTATTCAACTCCCGGTAATCGATACACATTCTAAAAGATTCCTCTTTCTTTTTAACAAATAAGACAGGAGCTCCCCAGGGCGAAGTTCTTGGTCGGAATAAAAACCTCTGGTCTGCATACTCTTGTAGTTCTTTGATTGGTAGCTTGGTAATATTGTAGTTCCTGATTATTTATGATTGAGGAGCTAATCTGTAAGGGTGTTGAGTTTCTACTTGATGCGGTTCCTTTGGAATTAAATCGATTGTTGGAATCTCTACTTGGTGAACCTGAGGAGGATAGGTAGATTGTTTCAAGAAGAAAACCTTTTCAGAAATCTCTTGACTACTGGCTATATTGGTATATCTTTCAGTCGTTTTTTGTCTGACTTCTTCTCCATTACTTGGCTTTATGAAGTTTGATATACCCGGATATATATCCTTTCAGTTTTAGAATACATGATTGAGGTTTAGTCGGGTTTCTACTTCGATCACCTAGGATGAATCAAAGTTTCACCGTGAATAAATGGGGATTGTGGAAGACTTTCTCGTCACAAACAATTCTAGCATGTTATTGGATAACCAATCCCATACCAATGAACGACGTCGAAACTACGAGGATATGGTTGTTTGTTTGGGTAGTTAGCGGTTCATGTTCATGGAGTTTGTTTTAGTACTACAGTCGTTTGCTAAGTTTTTAGTTGTTGGTTCTGTGTGGAGTAGTAGGTTAATCCGTTATCGTTGTGTGCAGTTTATAGATGTGTTTTGTCTATAGTTAATCTGGCTATCAGGGTTTAATCGGCAATGAGATAATTTGAAAGGTTGGTTTAGCAAATTAGAGTGCAACCATGGTTACGTATTAGTTGAGTGCCTACTAGGTTTCTATCGGCCATTTCAATGTCGTAGGTAGTATCTAGTGTAATTGGTGGGATATTAAGCATAGAAGCAAGAGATATGGATATCAAACTTTTATCGGCTCATGAATCAAATAATACTCTAGCTAAATGTTGGTTTAGAAGAACGTACCCATGACTACGTTCGGATCTTAGTGAGCGTTCTTGTCCCTCACCTAGTATGCTCTTCCATGGGCACTATTATTTGCCTTTGAGCACTGACTTTTGTAGTGCCCTTTCTCTCCACAGGCATGACAAGTTACTGACACTGGTTGCAGGTTGCTTCTAGTGGTTGGCCCTTTATTTCTGTAGTTCCTGGTCAGATGACCCACCTTGTTGCAAGTCTGACACTTGACAGTGCAAGGTCTTGTATAATGCAGGGTGCATTTCTTACACAGGGGAAGGCTTCCAGTATACCTACTATTTTTAGTTGGGGTGACAACATAAGCCCTGAAGGTTTCTTGCCTTCTATTCTGCTATTGGTGGTGATCATTGTTGCCGTTGTTGTTACGGTTGTTTTGGTAGTTGTTATTGTTGAAGGTTCTTCTATCATCAAACTTTTGTTTGTGATCATTGGTTCCTTACACATAATTGTGCTTTGTTACCTGATCCATTAAACTCTGGGTTATGGTAATGGCTTCCTCTAAATTTTGAGGCTTTGAAGCGGTAACATTTCCTTTAATACTTCTGGGTAATCCCCCGAAGAAGACTTCTATGAGTTTCTCAGAATTTGGCATCATAGTTGGGCATAAAATTGCCAATTCCTGGAATCTTCTAACGTAAGTCTTAAGATCATTTCCTTTTACAGTCAGATTGTAAAATTCATCTTCCATTTTCTTGACCTCGGTTTGGGGACAATATTTCTTTATTAAGAGCTTTTTAAATTCAGACCAGGTGATCTTGTAGGCTTCCTTTATTCCAATAGGCTGGGCGAATGAATTCCACCAGGATAAAGCTTCTTCAGTTAGAGTACCAGTAGTAAATTTCATTTTGCAGTCCTCGGTACAGTTGCTACAGGAAAATACTGATTTAGTTCTTTCAAACCAACAGATGAGGCCAACAGCGCCTTCTGTACCTTTGAAATTAAAAGGTTGGCAGCTCATAAACTCTTTGTAGCTACATTTTCTTGCTATAGGAGTTTCACTTTGTCCGGTGTTCCTATTGGTATTGTTAGTATTTGCCATGGTAGCACCTTGTGCTTCCAGAGGTGCGACAACACTATCAGCAACTAGTTTCCTGATGGTGGCCTGAGTCATGGCTGGTGCTACAGATGTTGATGTCCCCTTAGGAGCCATTCTATCAACATTTACAAGACAACACAAAATAAGAATCCATATAATGATATAGTCATATCATAAGTCATTGTCAAAATTTTCATACACAGTGGTATTGAAATCATTTGACATAGATACTTATTTGATACAAGTTCTAACAAAGAAATACACATTCTTTGATATTACATTGTTGGATATAACGGAAATTTTAGAATCTAGGACTTCCAAAGATGAACACTCTAACAAGCATCTGACTTATTTGGTTCCTCAGGGACTGATTCACTTCTCAGTGGTTTCATACCGCGACTACTTAGATAACTCATCAAAGGATAGTCTGGTGGTGGTGTAGGTGAAATCGTATGCTTAATATCTTGATCATTAATCATATCCATGATATCTGGGCACAAAGGTTTGAGAAAACTAGATGGTAAGAGAACCATAGTAATCCCAGATAAAGATATGAGTCATCACACTACAGAATATAGGATAAACAACCATGATATACATAAATCGGTATCATGAAACAACAAGGTATAATGGAATCACAACTTCATTATGTCATAAACAACTTGTCTACATATTTTACATAGTCAAAATTTGACAAGTGTCATTATTTATGCCACACATCCAGTGGTTGGATTCTAAACAAAAGATGTAAATAACAAGGATCTAGTCTAGTAGTCTGGTGGTCCTCCTTTGTGGTTCTTGAGTTCATGGATCTTGTCTAGAAGACTCTTCATATATGATCGGTGGCAAACCTGAATATCCTCGACGAGCATCTCTAGAGTAGAAATCCTGACGCGAGCAAGAAAAATCTCGTCGTCATGCCTTATTTGCTCTATCTGAAATCCAGCAATCTGGGTACGGGCTTCTTGAAGTTCAGTTTCTAGTTGGTCAAAATCTTGCTGAATGATTACACGACCATCAACAAGACCTTTTATATTTTCTTCCACTTGCTCAATACGCTCGAGAGGGAGCTCATCTATGTGATTCAAAATAGTCTTGATCTGTTCCTCATGGTGCTCCAGATGCGTCTTATGAGAACTTTCTCAAATCTCAAATACCTGAGGTGTAGGCTAGGATAGAGAAAATTGTCCAAGGGTTATTTGGGGATTTCCTTAATTTCTCTATAAGTGTATTATTTTATATGTACGTAAAACTGCAATCAAGAACTCTCTCCAATCTCAAATACCTGAGGTAAGGTAGAGAAATCAAAGCAGGATGATAGGAAACGGGTTCGTTTCTGAGGTGGTAAAATCTCTTCAGGAAGAAATAAATATTGGGGATCAAACATTGGTGATAGTGGTAACACTAGAGATGGAGGCAAAACAGTTGGTGGAGCAATAGGAGATCGTGGTAGTGGAATAAGTGATTCATTATTAGTAGCATTATATACTTGCATAACTTTCATATATGGATCATCATGGAAAGGTGAGATGGCTAGTGAGTCCAAGAGATCCTTAGATAGATCCTTTGAAGGGTCAGAAGAAGTGTTTCCTGGTGAGGCTGGGAAATAGTCCGGTGAAGCCGGGATATAGTCAGGAGTATTTGTAAAGGAAAAAGCATCCTCAACATCGAAATCAGATAGGACGATAATAGGGTGGGAGGATGTAGACATAACTCTGAAACAACCCAGTGGAAATAACATAAGTTATTTATATAATAGTATGTATCTTTACATACTATTCAAGAAATGTAGTGGCATGAAGGACTTTCTTGGATGGAAAAAGTAGTTATAGTTTAGGTTTTAACCTTGTTCTCTATAACCGAGGCTCTTGATACAAATCTGTAACACCCCCTTATTTGACATATAGCAGCGAAAGCTAATTTGGGGTATTACTTCATGAATCAACAGTCATAATCATAGAAAACGAGTCAAAAGAGACGTTTTGGAAAATTCAGTTATCATACAATATTATTTCAGAGTTTTACAAAAGGAGGTCCCAAAATACATTTAAAACGTAAAGGTTGAATGATAACAAGTTTGGACGTCCTCAAGTCCCCTATAGTACAATGCCCACTCCGTGCCATAGGTTGCTTAATTACCTGAGTAATAATTCTCAAAATGTGTCAACACAAAGGTTGAGTGAAATTCACAAGTTTACAAATGTAATAGTTTGAATACAAGTCGATTATAATAGCAATTATTTTGCAACGATATAATTATCTGGTAAACAATATTAATATTATTGCAATAGCTCATGACACCGAAAGCCTTAAGTAAAATTTATCTTCATTAAGTTGATTGCCCCAAGCGGGTGCTTTGCCAAAACAACCACGAAGTTCTTCAAATGAAATACGTCGCTGGCCATGTATGTATAAGAACCTGGACGGGATAGTTCAGTCCAATAGATCTTTTCTACGGCATTCGCGGGGCTTACTTCACAATGTAATTAACGGTTCATTGATAGTAGGCTTTTGGCATATGAAGGTACTTGATTATTAATATATCAGGATAGCATACAGTTGGAAAATGCTTGTATTCATGTTTATAGCATGTATCTCCTCACGGAATTTAGAAAACATGTAAAGGTGGGACTATGAACTCACCTTGATAAGGTAGTTGATTGATTTGAAATTTAATTCAAATGGAAGTAAACAGCCTCGTCACGAAACCTGGGGTAATATGTCAAGTCTTAGTTCGATTGTTTATATTTCAAACTTTATTTCGTAAATGATTTTGGTTTATTAGTTCATGAAAATATCGTATCACTGTTCGGGCTATCATAATCCAGAGGTCATGTAGTAAATGTTTGAGGAGCTATGACACTTTAAATCGTAAATCCAGCAACTCGTCAAAACGTCTACCCAAATGAAAGCCCCTCACATGAAATTCCCTAGTAACGTGATACGTTATAGTTTAATTGATAGGATTTTATCTTTTTAAGTTTCTTCAAAAGCTAGTGGATGATAAATTATGTTAAATATATAACATAATTATTTTATAGTGTTTCGATCGACGAATGATAACGACTAATGTGTCGGGTTTTAATAAAATCGAGTATTATAATGTTAAATATATTTTTATAATTAAATATAAAATTTATTACATTTGATACCTTTAAGAATTCAAAAATGATAATATATACCCTTGATATATATTAATTTACAAATTTAACCATTTACTTTATATCTTTAAACATTTAAACCCTTAATTTTGAAATATAGCAAAACAGTCCCTTATAGTTTAACTTTAGAGTAATTACAATTTCAGCCCCACTAATTATAAGTTTCAAGAATGTTACAATATATACCCCTTTGCATGAAATGTTTTGCATTTTAAGTCCAAAATCCGTAATTCTTGTATTTTTGATCTAAAAATCAATTTACAGCTTATAAATTATCATATACGCAAAATATGAGTTGATTTTGCTAGCTTTAACAAACTTAAAGCTTGTGAAAAGTGCTTTTGAGATAGTTAATGTACAAATTGGGCAGTTTGGGTTTTTTTGTTTTCTTAACCTGTATTGGTTTAGGGGCATTTTAGGATTAGTTTCTAAGTTTATAAAAATGACAAGGGAGCTTATAGAAATAGCTTATTATGATAGCTTATGGCTTATAGCTTATTAGATACACGAAATTAGGTTTTAGGGTTTAAAGGGCGTGTTTGGTTTAGGAAAAACCAACAAGTAGGCTTAGGGTTCTAGGGCTTATTCCAAGTGATCTTAAAGATGAATAGATGCATTATAATAAGATTAAGAACTATTTTAGTTTGATTTTTAGGGTTTCGACTAGATTAGGGCATCAATATGGGTCGAACTAGGGCATGGTTAGGGTTCAGTTTGGTTTTATGATTTCAAAAGAGTTTTAACTTGATCAAATGGTTATAACATAGTTCATACATGATCTTAAATGTATAAGAACTTAAAGAACAAGTAGAAAACTTACTAGCATACGAAATGGGCGAAAATGGGTCAAAACAAGTAAATGAGATCCGAAACCTTTTTAGGATATAAATCAAGGACCTTTTCTTCTTAACTTGGCTTCTACTTGGTGTATACTTTTTTTTCCTTAGCTTGGTTAGATCATGATTTTGAGGTATGGTTTAAGTTTTGGTAATGAGTTTTGAAGTGTGCACGTGTTTTAGTTTATATAGTGTTCGAAACACTTAGAGGCCAAGTTTGGGAGAAGTAGTGACCAAGGTGTAGTAGAGTAGTGACCAAAGGATGCTAGGTATGACTAAGGAGGGCTAAGGACTAGCATGGAGAGGTGTAAGGAGGGTGGTGGGGTTTCGGTTACCAAATGAGGTGACAAGGAGTAACTTGGGGCTCAAGTAGACTAGTGGTGACAAGGAGGTGATGGACGTGCTTAGCAAGGTGGTGGATTATGGTGGTGAGTGCTAGCTTGCTTAGAATTAGGTTTAGAAGTAGGTTTATGGGGTTACGGGTCATTAGGGTTTTTGGGTTAGGGTTTATGGTTTTGGACGAGTATAGGTTAGGGTTAGGGATGGAAATGGTGTTTAAATGTGTGCTTGATGTGTTTATAACTTGTGCTCAACAACTTGTACGAAAACTAGAAAGAAAATGGATTGTGAATTATCAAAATTTTAAATTCTATGCATTAAGTCGAAATTGTAATATAAGCTTAAACGAGTGGTACATTGGTTTAGGACGGGAGAAATGAATTCAAATTTTATGCATATTGATCACTTATACAATGCATTGAAGGATTGTACCCTTTGTATTGTATGTAAAACTTTACATATAGTTAGGGTTTTGAATAAACGTTTAATGTTTAAAAGTCCCGTTGTTCGATTATAACGTGATGGAAAGTACGTTTAAAGATAACGTATGGTTAAAAATGGAGTTTAAAAAACATATTGCTTGAACTTATTATGACCTTTTAATTTTCTTTAATCGTTTGATATGTGAATGAAATTGGCATTGAGTAGTTGCGTGGAGCATCGTTTCCTTTTGTAAATGTAAGTTACGTTAAAATATGGATGGAATAAAGCAAAAATATTTCCATGAAAATGGTTGCATCTAATTTAATAGATGGAAATTACACTGAGGAAAATTGCATCTAATTTATTAGATGGATAATTACATAGAGGAAAATTGTGGGTTGTTATAGTCTCCCAACCTTAAAGAAATCTCATCCCGAGATTTAGTTGGATGTTGGAGTGATGTTTGAAAACAGATGTGGATACTTGGCACGAATTTGATCTTCGCGTTCCCACGTAAATTCCGGTCCTGTTTTAGAGTTCCATCTTACTTTGACTATAGGGATGCGACTTTGTCTTAGTTGCTTGATTTCTCGATCCATAATTTCTACTGGTTCTTCCACAAAATTGAGTTTGTTATCGAGCCGAAGCTCTTTCATTGGAATGACAAGAGATTTTTCATATAGGCATTTCTTTAAATTAGAAACGTAGAAGGTACTGTGGACATTACTGAGTTCTTCAGGAAGCTCAAGTGTGTATGCCACTGGGCCAACCCTTTTAAGGATCTTAAATGGTCCAATGTACCAGGGGTTATGTTTTCCTCACTTTCGGAATGGATGACACCTTTCCGAGGTGACACTTTTAACATAACACGATCTCCAACTTGAAATTCTAAAGGCTTTCGTCTTACATTGGCATAACTCCTTTGCCAGTCTCTTACAGCTTGCAAGCGTTGTCGGATTTGTACTATCTTTTCAGTGGTTTCATGGATTATCTCTGGTCCCGTGAGATTTGTCATTCCTCCAAATTTGGTCCAAGCAGATCTGGTGATCGTCATTTTAGACCATTATAGTGCCTCAAATGGTGCTGCCTTAATACTGGCATGGTAACTGTTATTGTAAGAAAATTCTACCAGTGGTAAGTGTCTTTTCCATCATTTTCTAAAATCTATAACACAGGCTCGAAGCATATCTTCGAGTGTTTGGATGGTTCTTTCACTTTGTCCATCTGTCTTAGGATGATATACCGTACTCATGTCTAATTGAGTACCCAAAGCACTCTGCATTGACTGCCAGAATCTGGATGTGAAATGACTGTCACGATCCGATGGGATGGATATCGGCACTCCATGCCGTGAAACTATCTCCTTTATATATAACCTTGTAAGGGTTTCCATACTATCTGTCTCTCTGATAGGGATGAAATGTGCTGATTTGGTAAGGCGGTCTACAATGACCCAAATTGTGTCATGTCCGCTTGATGTTTTAGGTAGTTTTGTAACGAATTCCATCGTTATTCTTTCCCATTTCCATGTGGGAATTTCTGGTTCTATTAGTAAGCCGGATGTATTCTGACATTCATGCTTTAAATCGTAGAGCAATGTTAAACCCTACTTACCAACAGAGTCAGCGAATGATCAGCCTTCTTGTATAGGCCCACCAATAGAGTTTCTTTAGATCCTGATACATCTTGTCAGAACCTGGGTGGATGGAATATTTCAATTTATAGGATTCATGCATGATTAAGTCCCTCAAATTACCAAAGAGTGGTAACCAACTTCGATTCTTGATACAACGAGTTCCATCAGGACGTTCTTTTAAATGCTTTGTCCATTCCTCGTAGGTTCTCAGCTTTGATGTTCTCTTCTTTGATTATGCCTAGGTTTGGGACTTCGAGGATTTGTGATGGTAATCTTCGGTAAAGGAGTCAGACTATTGCTCCTAACTCGGAGTGGTTGATTCATTCCTCAGGCTTTAAGGCATCTGCTATAAATTTTTCCTTTCCAGGATGGTAGCGATCTCACAATCTAATCTGCAAGCAATTCTATCCTACAGCGTTGTCTCCTGTTCAACTCTTTATGATCAAGGGTTATGCTGGAAGGAGATTTTATGATCTGTGAACACAGTACACTTTGTGCCGTACAGATAGTGTCTCTAAATTTTAGTGCGATCAACTTACTGCTCCTAATTACGACTCAGGTCATTAATGTGTGTATTGTTTTCTTCATGTAGGCCTTGAGTCTGTCGGGATGCATTATGCAATTACTTTTTCCTTTGCATTAACATCGCTCCCAGATCCTTCGTTCATGATGCATCACAGTAATCATCAAAAATCTTTGTTTCCTTCTGGGAATGCTAGTTGGAGTTCACACTATTGTTGTTTTTAGCAGTTGGTGAAGGCTGACTTTTGGTTTTTCTCTCCCAGATATACTTCTTGTTTTTTGGTTAATTCAGTCAAAAGACTTTGCATTCATTCGAAAAATCTTTGATAAATCTCCGATAGTAGTCGGGGAGTCCTATAGAATGGGCATTTTTTTTGTAGGGGTAGTGGAGAGCCCAATAATTCTAACTGCTTTAATCTTGGCGGGGTCAACATGAATTCTTTGACTATCAATTACGTACCCAAGAAACTGTACGATACTGATCCAGAAATCACATTTGGAGAACTTGGCATACAATTTCTCCTTTTTGAGTAATTCCAAGATTATTCTCAGGTGATCTTCGTGTTCTTCTTTGTTACGGGAGTAGATAAGAATATCATCAATGAACACTATCACAAATTTATCCAAGTATGGTTTACACACACGGTTCATGAGGTCCATGAACACAGCAGGCACGTTAGTTAAACAAAATGGCATCACTTGGAAATTTATAGTGTCGTACCATGTTTTGAAAAGTAGTCTTGGGATTACTTCGTCCCTTGACTCTCTGTTGGTGATAACATGATCGTAAGGTCAATCCTTTGAGTAACAATCGGAACCTTGAAGTTGGTCAATATAATTCATCAATCTTGGGTATTGGAGTACGTATTCTTTACGATAAGTTTATTGAACACCCGGTAATCGATACATATTCTGAAAGATCTATCTTTCTTTTTAACAAATAAGACAAGAGCTCCCCAAGGCGAAGTACTTGGTGGGATAAAACCTCGATCTGCTAACTCTTATAGTTGGTCAGATAGTTCCTGCATTTCTAAAGGAGCTAATCTGTAGGGTGCTCGGGCTATTGGTGCCGCTCTTGGAATTAAATCGATTTGGAATTCTACTTGGCGAATTAGAGGAAGGCCAGGAAGATTTTCAAGAAAGACTTCTAGAAATTCTCTGACTACTGGTATATCTTCTAGTCGTTTTTCATCTGATTTTTTCTCCATTACTTGGGCTATGGAAAAATTGACTATGCCCCTGGAATTTATCTTACGATTTAATTAAGGATATAAGGGCTTAGTCGGGGTTTACTTAGATCGCCTCGGACATGATCAAAAGTTTCACATCGATCCAATGGGGTGTGGATGACTGTCTCATACCAATTAATTCTAGCATGATACTTGGATAAAACCTATCCATACCAATGACCACGTCAAAACTATTAGTTTAATCGGCATGATATCTATTTTGAATAGGTTGGTTTAGCAAGATCAGAGTGAATCATGGTTAATGGTATTAGTGCCTACTAGGCTTTCCATCGGCCATTTTCAATGTCATAGGTAGTAATCTAGTGTAATTGGGGGTATTAAGCATAGAATCAAGAGACATTGCTGGATACATATTTTTATCCGGCTTCTGAAATCAATATACTATAGCTAGTTGTTGGTTTTGAAGGTACGTACCGCTGACATCGTTCGAGTCTTGGTGAGCGTTCTTGTCCCTCAGCAAGTATGCTCTTCCATGGGCATTGTAGTTTGCTCTTGAGCACTGACTTTTGTAGTGCCCTTTCTTTCCGCAGGCATGACAAGTTACGAATATTAGTCGTAGGTTCTTATATGTTGGTTGAACCCTTTGTTTTTGCAGTTCACGTGTCAGATATCCCACCTTGTTGCAAGTCTGGACACTTGACAAGTGACAAAGCATCCTGTGTGATGCTTCTTACATAGGGGAAGGCTTCCAGTATACCTACTATTTTCAGTTGGGGTGGCAGCATAAGTCCTGACGGTTTCTTGCCTTCTATTTTGTTGTTGTTGGTGATCATTGTTGTGGTTGCTATTGTTGTTACGGTTATTCTTGTAGTTGTTGTTGTTGAAGGTTCTTCTTTCAATCATAACTTTATGTTTGTGGATAATTGGTTCCGATGCACAGATTGTGCTTTATACATGATCCATTAACCCTATGGGTTTTAGGTAATAGCTTCCTCCAAAGTTTGAGGCTTTGAAGTGGTAACACTTTCCTTCAATACTTCTGGGTAATCCCTCGATGAAGACTTCCATAAGTTTCTCAGAATTTGGTACCATATTTGGACATAAAAACTGACCAATTTGGGAAATATTCTACGTAAGTCTGAGATACATTTCTTTTACAGTCAGATTGTTAAAATTCAATCTTCAATTTTCCTGACCTCGGTTCGATGTATTATACTTCTTTTATTACAGAAGATTTTTAAATTTGCGATCAAGGTGATTTGTAGGCTTCTCTTATTTACAATAGGCACTCGTGACGGAGTTGAAGTTTCTACCAGCTGTACAAAGCTTCTTCGGTTTGAGTACCAGTAGCAAATTACCCACTTATGTGGTACTCACGCTCGGTATGTTGCTACGGGAAAATACCGATTCAGTTCGTTCAAACCAGCGGATGAGACCAACAGCCCCTTCCGTACCTTTGAAATTGAAAGGTTGGCAGTTCATAAACTCTTTGTAGCTACATTTTCTTGCTACAGGAGTTTCTCTTTGTCGGGTATTCCTAGTGGTATCTCTAGAGCTGCGAAACAACACTTATCAGCCAACAAGTTTCTATGTGGGTAGCCTAGTCATGTGGTGGTGCTATAGATGTTGATGTCCTCTTGGGAGCCATTTCTATCAACATTCACAAGACAACACAAAATAAGAATCCATACAAGATATAGTCTATATGCAAGTTCTTTGTATAATAATCAAAATTTTCATTACATTAGTGATATTGTATTCAATTTGGACATAGAATACTTATTTTTGATACAGTTCTAACAAAGAAATACACATCCTTTGATATTACATTGCAGGATATAACAGAAAATATTGGAATCTAAGACTTTCGGAGACATGTACTCTAATAAGCATCTGACTTTTTAGGTTTATCAGGGATTGGTTCACTTTTTAGTGGTCGTGGTATGATCCATAACGAGTTATCTAATTCGGCAAAGATAGACTCACCAAAGGGATAGTCTGGTGGTGGTGTAGTTGACCTAACTGGTGATGAAGATCTTCTGCTGGAAGACGGAGATAATGTATATGGGTTATGTATCCAAAGGAGGCTCACGTATCTTCTAGGTGGTGTAGGTGGAGAATTATGCTCATGTCTTGCATTATCATATACGGGATACAAAGGTTCGAGAATGACCTAGGTGGTTAAGAGAGCCTATAGTAACCTGTTTATTAAAGTTACGATTACATGAATAACCTTAACAGGGGTATAGATAGACACCAAGACATCATAAATCGCTGTCACTGAAACACACGAGGTATAATGGAATCACAACTTCATTATGTCATAAAAGCTTGTTCTACATATCTTTACTGAATCACAAAATTTGTCAAGATGTATGTTATTTAAGCCTTATTCCCGTGGTTGGATTCTAAACAAAAGCTGTAAATGACAAGGATCTAGTCTTAGTAGCTCGATGAGTCCTCCTTGTGGGTTCTTTGAGTTCATGGATCATATCAGATGACGTCTTCATATACTGTTCGATGGTGTAACCTGGATATCCTCGGATGTTCATTTACTAGAGTATGAAAGAAATCTGACGCGAGCAAGGAACAATCTCGTCGGTCTATGCATTATTTTGTCCTCTCTCTGAATCCAAGATATTAGGTACGGGCTTCTTTGAAGTGTTGATATTTGTGGTCAAAATCTCGCTATATGATTACTTGACCATTACCAAGACCTTCTATCTTATATTTCATGTGCTCAATGCGCTCGAGAGGGAGCTCATTTAAGTGATTCAAAATAGTCTCGATCGGTTTCTCATGGCGCTCCAGATGCGTCTTATGGGAACTCTCTCCAATCTCAAATACTTGAGGTAGGGCAGAAGAATCAGTAGAGGAGGATGATAGGAAACGAGCTCGTTTTTAAGGTGCCAGAATCTCCTCGGGAAGAAAGAAATCTCAGGGATTAAATAGTGGGGATGATGGTAACACTAGAGATGGAGGCAAAACAGTTGGTGGAGCAATAGGAGCTCGTGGTGGTGGAATTGGTGATTCATTACTAGCATCATTATATGCTTGCATGGTCCTTAATATATGGGGATCATCGTGGAAAGGTGAGATGGATAGCGTGGCCAAGAGATCCTTAGATAGATCCTCTGAAGTGTTAGAAGAAGTGTTCCCGGTGAGGCTGGGGAATAGTCCGGTGAAGCCGGGGTATAGTCAGGAGTATTTGTAGAAGAAAAAGAAACCTCAACGTCAGAATCAGATGTAACATTCCATATTTTCAGGTCATTTACGACGTCATATATTTCACTAATTATTTTTTTTCTTTCTCGTACGTGTTTACTTTTAATTTTATTAGTTAAGTTTAGATCGAGTAAGCTATATATTAACAATCAACGTAAGGACACCAAACGAATAAAGTTTCTGTCAATTATCAAGCGACATTATATTATTTTTTATTTTACGAAAGTAATATTTAACTTTTTATATTTTATTTTTATTGGTTACGTAAAACGTTTACGTTTCGCGATAAATTTCGTTTAGGTATTCCCGGAATCACAAAACAGTTCTAGACGCTCAACAAATACCCTATGTTTTTATCTAATGCTTAAAGTTTTATAAAACTTTACTTACATTCATCACTTGAGCCGAACCTTACACGAAACAAATAGACAAATACATACACTTTACAAAGTTATGCATTATGTTTTAATAAAACTACAACATATACATTATCAATATATACTTTCATTTTCCATTTGGCAAATTAAAGAAACTAGACTAAAAACTTATATCATTAATTAATTGGGATAACATCTTCTTTAGGGAACCTATAAACAACAATTCATTGAAAACCATGGGATGATCCTTCTTTGGGAGACATATGACTTAAAGGACTTCTATGTTTTACTCTAGTGTTTCTTGAATAGTCTTTAGGATATTTAAGGCCTTTAGCTAGCATATTCACACACACTTCCACTTTCAAGGTTTAAAACACAAAAAACTCTTACTCCCTCCTCATCTTTAGCGTACCGGCTTTATCTATAGGACACATACTCAAATTCATACAAAATTTTTCTACCACTTATTACAAGCATAACAAAAACTTATCTAAGGCCCTACCTCAAGATGAGTAGATGGTTGGATGGTTAGGTTTAAGATTGTCTCAAGTGTTGAAGCAAAAGGAAAGTGAATTAGGATTTTCTTGGGAAATAAGGTTTCTAATCTTGCAAAGCTTGGTTTAAATATCTAAACCAAAGGGTTTTAGATTATATTTCTCATCACATTTATCACATAAGGTTATCTATTAACCTTTATGTCTGTACTTTTATCATTTTTATGTTGTGTGTGTGTGTGTGTGTGTGTGTGTGTGTAACTAAAATCACCATTTATGGTTTTAAAACATGTTAATGGATAACGTAATTGTGATTAAGTTTTTGTTACACTTTTTCATATGATATGTCTTGGTAATATCATGGAATAATAGATTATAAGTATGTTAACATGTTGGTTTTAGTGGAAATGTTTAACGTATAAATCTAGTGATTAAGATTAATTAAGGAAGGTTTATGATATCATGTGAGATTTTCAAAGACATTTGTGGGTATGTTTTCGTTCGTGTTTAGATAGTAGGTTTTACATTTTATAAAGATGATACAACTCATAACGACTTCCAAAATGATAAGAAACTCGAAAAAAACCGATTTATACACGAAAAGATTCGGACGATTTCAAGTTTAGTTAATTTTATACTTTTATAAAACTATTTTTATAAAAATTACTATTCACCATAGAAACTTATATTTTTAAAACATCATTAATATGATAAGACTTTTAAATACGAGAACGTACTCGAAAGAATCGCTAAAAACGGAGTTAAAACGAATAAGTTACGACCATTTAAAGATTTACGATTACTAAAATCTATAATAAATATATATATAAAAACTTTTATGCAACAGTGAAATTCACTATTCTCTGAAAAACTCAATTTTGAAAATGTTATATTTTGATACTGTCTTATACGAAGGCAATGGTTCGTGGACGTAAGAAACGAAAGAAACTGGACTAAAACTGAGTAAGTTACGCCAGTTTTACTAAACAGTCTTTACTTATAATCGTTTTTACTTTATAAATATGATTTCAATTAAATACGATTTGATGGTGATGTGGCTATATACGAATTATATGTGGTATTAGTTAATCAATAATACATATATTACAGGGAGTTTTTTAGTGTTGCCGCTGTGGGGTGGCGTATCGGACGAGTTATTGGTTTACGATTTAGAGTGTCCTAGCTCCATCATACGTCACTACATGGCCTCTTTAATTTGGATTTTTTTTTTTTTTTAAAGAAAAAAGAGAAACACCCCGAACGATAGTTGATGAGCTATACGACCTATTAAAATAATCAAAGTGTTTAGTACTTATACGACTATATTTGGTTTAGTTTGCCTAGGATTTCCTTCCGTGAGCAATTTTCTATTGTGAATTACTTGTTTGATTACCATTCACCTCGAGCGGGAGTTAATAGCCCCATTTCTATCTTATTAGTTTACAAACTATACGGGGTGGAATTACATTGTTGTTTTACTAGGACACAAGTGTTTTAAAACTTATTTGATATTTGTGATAATTTTATTGCCTAAGTACCCTTGCACAACCTAAGTCCTCCTTTTATCATGAACGTGAGTTGCTATATTAGTAAGCGAGTGTGTTGTGGATAATCTATTGGGTCTGACAAACCCCCAACCTTTATTTGGGGTCACAAGTTGATCAGGGTGCATTACATTGGTAATAATAGTTGGGTTGCTTTGGCTTCATCCTTTTTATTGCGTGGGGTATAGATTATGTTACTTATTACGTGTTTAAGGTTTCGGTTGTATGAGCTCTAGTGCAATATTACATGTTTGTGGACTTCTGAATACTTCTTCATGGTCTACTATCACTTTAATCTTGTGGTCACTCTTTTACCGACAAACCTATGGATTAACTCACACCTTTGCTGTTGCCTTTTAGCATGTTTTAATTTATAGGGTCCTAAGGTATATGCTTGGATGGGAGCCGTGATGGTTATCAATGGAAAGTTGGATTCTGTGGTTTATTTAAACTCGATGCAACTTTTATCTATAAACGTCTTAAGTCGCCCTTTTAGGTCTGTATAAAGACTTTTGTTTAATAAAAACGCATGTGGAAAATATTTATGACTTTTAAAAAATATGGGGGACCTTAATGTTATGATCTCTGTATATTTTGCATATCGGCTTAGAATGAAATCTTATCAGATATCGTGCCATTTAAGGCTCGTTTCCTATATCTTGATAGTTGTACTTTAACGTTCAGCCACCCCATTGTTACGCCATTTGCCTGCTACACTGATTGTTGGGTGTGTTACAGATGGTTAACCTGAGCCAAGGTTATAGGGAACTGAGTCATTCTCAAAACCTAGTCTATAACCACAAAGTTTAAAGGTTTTCTTTTCTTTTATTTTTAAATACAGAATCCTTCTTTTATTTTTAAATTCGATCTCTTACGTCTATCTTTTGACACATCAGTATCTATTTCCATCGGTCAATTATGTAAATATCGACCATCCCGATAAATTTATGATTATTTATATCATTCTCCATTATTTACCATGTGCCATGACTCTGCATACCTTTACAAATTCGAATTGTGTACTTGTGTTGCCAGAATCATGCCGCCCCAAGAGATTTAAGAAGATATCTGTTAGGGAAGATAGTGGAAAAGCGTAGTGGCCAAAGCATGAAAAAATATGAACAAGACTAGTGATGACTCAAAACAACTAATCGGTGGATTCGGCATCAACAAATACTGGAGGAACTGTTGTACCAGAGATGCATGGATGTTCGTATAAGACATTTATGAATGGCAAGACTATTCTTTCAAGTGGGATTTAAAGGGTTTGTAGTCGGGGACTGGAACGTTGGTTTCCGAAGAGGGGCATGTGTTTGAAATTTGCAAATGTGCATGAAGATGGCAAAGGTAGTTTGATATTATGCACGTATCGAGGGTATGTGCTTTCAACTGGTGACGGAATGTTCAGACTTTGGACTTGTAAAATGCTAATAAGATCCCACTGGGCAACGGTGATAGCTATGATGACCACTGAATACTGCCCTAGCATTGAAATCCAAAGGATGGAATAAGAACTTTAGACTCTGACTGAAAGGATATGATTTGAGAAGCTTTACAGTAATCGTTTCACGAAACTAGTTCTGATGTGTCCTGAATTGGTGTCCACTGAAAGTAAGAAGATTGAAAAGTACATTCGTGGGTTTCTAAAGAATCAAGGAAACATCCTTCTTCAAAGCATGCGACTGCATGAGGCAATCTAACATATGGCCCGTGAACTGGTCGAGCAAGCAGTTCAGGGTAGGGCTGCTAGAATTGGTGAAAGCAATAAAAGGAAATGGGAACGACAAAACCAAGAAACACCAACATACATTAACCATAACATAAAACAATAACAAACAACAACAACCGCAACCGAAACAACAACTATCACTAACAACAAAACAGGAGGCAGGAAACTGCCAGGGCCTATGATGCAGCCCTAGCCGAGGGTAGAGGTTATGCTGGGAATCTACCAAAGTGCAACCGTTGCAACTCTTACCACAATGGTAATGCCCTCCTAAGTATGGTAAATGTGGTAGGCTTGGTCATGTGGAGATGGATTTGGGTTAGGTTTCCAGGATGTTAGGAGGAAGGCTTTTGCAAGGATATGACCTATTTTGGTTATGGGGAGAAGGGACTCTTACATGACAGGTGTCCTAAGATGAAGGAACCCTCTAAATGGGGAGCTCGTGCGAGAGCTATGTGTGTGGTTGAAAACCCGCTGCCAGCATTCGAATGTGGTCACGGCGTTAGGTTTATTCTTAATGATCACTAAGCTTATATCCTCTTTGATTCGGGTGCTGAGAAGAGTTTTGTATCTTCTGCGTTTACACCTTTTATTGATATTGCCCAACCCTTTTTAATAACTAGCTACAAAGTAGGTAGAAGACGAATAAAGTCGTTTAGCACCAATACCTTTTATGTAGTTGCACCTTATTAGGTATTGTTAAATCACGTGTTGAAAATTGACTTGTTTGCCAACCCGGCTAGGAAGTTTTGATGATTATCATTGAATGGATTGGTGGCATACCACTGAGCTTCTCATAGATTGTTATGAGGTAGATGTTGTATTCCTCTTTTTGAATGGCATGATTTCTTGACGGTTCAAGGCGATACTCCAAGAGGCCAGAAAATGATTCTTCGTTCACTTGCCATGTAGAAGGCTGGATATGATGAAAATGCTTGATGAACGTAGTGTTTGTCCGAGGACTTCCCTGAGTATTTCAGACGATCTGTTAGGTTTACCTCTTGTGCGAGAGATAGATTTTCGCATTTGGATCTGATTCAAGGCGCATCGCCAGTGTTAGATATCCATACGGTTAGCCACTTCAAGTAATTGTTTGAATGTCAAACCAGCTTCAAAGACCTCAAGTGGAAGGGTTTTATCTCGACCTAGTACACTAACTCTATGGGTTTGCACCAGTGCTTTTTGTCAAAAAGAAGTCGGTTTTGATGAAGAATGTGTATTAACTATAGGGAACATAAACAAGTGACGTATTAATAGAACGTTACCCTCTCCTCAGAATTGATGACTTGTTTGACCAATTACAAGGTGCGTGTTGTTTCTCTAAGATAGATCTTCGTTCAGGATATCATCAGTTGAGTCGTCCTAGAGGTAGATATTTTTTACCGTATACCGCGTTTAAAACTCGATACGGGCATTTGGGCTGAACGAGAACGCTCCGGAATTATTCTTGGATCTTTATGATACTGAGTCTGCCAAACGTATTTGGACAAATCGTAATTGTGTTCATTGCAACATCTTATCTACTCCTAAGTCAGTAGAAGAACATGAAGTCCACCTAAAAGACGATTTTAGACTTACTCAAGAAGGTGAAGTTGTACTGCCCAAATTTTCAAAGTGCGAATTTTTGTTACAAGAAGTACAGTTCCTAGGACATGTGGTCAACCGTGACGGTATCCACGTGGATCCTAGCAAGGTTGAGTCGGTCAAGAACTAGATGACCCCTGAGTCACCAACAAAAATCCGTTCGTTTCTAGGATTGGCAGGATACTACCGAAGGTTTGTCGAGAATTTCTCCAAAGATTCGAAAAACCCTCTCTACTGTGAATTTTATAGTATAAGCTTATGTGCGGGGCGATAAGCAAGATGAATGCTTTCCAAATTCTGAAGGAGAAAATATACAATGGACTCCTGTGTTAGCACTCCCCGAATGGACCGACGACGTTATGGTCTATTGTGATGCATCAAAATAAGGTTTTGGGAGAGTGCTGATGCAGCGGGGAAAAGTTATAGCATATGCGTCAAGACAGTTGAAGATAGCATGAGGAAAATATTATACACCCATGACATGGATGAGGTGACGGTGGTGTTACAGCTCTTAAAATCTGGAGAAATTATATTGATGAGACGAAAAGTGTTATCTACATCTTGGACCTTAAGAGTCTCCGAGTAAATAATTTGACCAAAAAGATTTAAAATATGCGCCAAAAGGCGGGTGGATCGAGCTGCTCAGTGACTACGAGTGTGAGAAATCAAATCACACCCGGGAAAGGCAAACGCTCGGTGGCAGATGCCTTGAGTAGAAAAGAAAGGCTCAAGCCAAGACGAGTACGTGCTATGAGTATTACTATTCATTCTGGACTTAAGACTAAGATTTTGGAAGCACAGGGCGAAGCTTCCAAGGATCTCAAAAGCACTAACTGAATGGGCCTAAGAGATGGAAAATGACACTTTGTGCAACGAGTTGATGGTGAAATTTATTTATTCTTGATCGATCTGGATTACATCAGTTGGTGGTGTAAGGATAATTGATCATGGATGAAGCTCACTACTTCTAGTATTCAGTACACTCGGGTGGGATAAGATTTGTTACCTAAGATATGAGAAGAGACTTGTATTGGTGGCCTGGTATGAAGAGGAGACATTGGAATTGAGTAGTTAGAAGATGTCATACGTTTTTAGATTAAAGCAGAAACATCTGAAAACCCTCAAGGATTTCTTCAGCATCAGGATATTCTCTGTGTGGAAATGGAAAGATAACGATGGAACTTTCGTCACTAAGTTGCCTAAAAGTAGCAGTGGGCATGTCTACGATTTGGGTCTTGGCAGATGATTGACCAAAGTCGGCTCACTCTTCTTACCTCATTCTGAAGACTACAATGACGGGAGAAATAGAAAGATTTATTACCAATGAGATTGTTGCGAAGACAATGGTGTGTCCGTTGTCAATCATTTTAGAACTGTGGATGGTCGATTCTCGTACACTTATGGCATGCTTTTTCAGGAAGCGTTGGGTATTAGGACTAGACGTGAGTACGACTTTCCAACATCAGACAGTTCGGTCAGAGTGAGGTACTATTTAGACGCTGGAGGATATGCTTCGAAGCTTGTGTTATGGTTTTCGGTAGGCAGTTAGGGATATCATCTTCCTTGATTGAGTTTTCCTATAATTACAGTTACCACCAAGATTTAATGCGCACCTTTCGTGGGCTTGTACGGGTTGGAAATGTAGATCCCTCGTGATATGGACTGAAGTTGAGAAAGTCAGCTTATTTTGCGACAGAAATTGTGCATGAAGGATCTAAAAAAGATTGTTCAAATTGAGGAAAGGTGAAGACGGCTAGGAGTCGCCAGAAGCTATAATGATAAGAGGAGTAAAAACCTCTTGATTCCAGAAGTTGGTAGGACCCGAGTGTTAGTTAAGGTATCTCCATGGAAGATGATGTGGTACGAGTTTAGGTAAGAAAGGAAAGCTAGCACTACGATATGTGGGGTGCCATTTGAAATTGTACGAGCGTGTTGGACCCGGTGGTATTTCGGCTAAAAGTTACCACAGGAGCTAAGCTGGTGGTCCACGACATCTGTTGTCAATGTGCTCTCGATACTCCCAAGAAATGATTGGCTTGAGCCATGATGTTCAAGTGACCTTTGGATGAGATCGAAGATTGATGTAAATCTGGGATTTGTTGAAGAGACTATTGAGATCGTTAAGAGCGCGGATGTGTGAGAGACAAGCTAAGAGCGTAAGAAGAATAACATTAAGTAGCAAATTTTGTTGAACTCTCGGCAAGGAGCTGAGTTATACCTAGGAACTAGGAAAGACAATTCGGAAGAAAATATCCGCATCTCTTCTTGTAACAGTTACTCCTTAACGGTGTTGCAAACTGAGCCTTGAGGACAAGGCTCTTTTAATTAAGAGGAGCTGTAACATTCCGTTATTTTCAGGTCTTTTACGACGTTCATATATTTCAATATTATTTTTTTTCTCTTCTCGTACGTGTTTTCTTTTTTATTTTAATTTGTTTAGTTAAATCGCGATAGCTATAATTAACAATCAACGTTAAACGGACACCAAACGATAAAAGTTTTGTCAAAGCGAGTATTAATATTATTTTATTTTTACAAAATTAATAATAAACTTTTTATATTTTATTTTTATTGGTTGCGTAAAACGTTACGTTTCGCGATAAATTACGTTTAGGTATTCCCGGAATCAACAAAACTTTTCTACGCTTCAACAAATACCTATGTTTATATCAAATGCTTAAAGTTTTATAAAACTTTACCTACATTCATCACTTGAGCCGAACCTTACACGAAAAAATAGACAAATACATACACTTTACAAAGTTTATGACTTATGGTTTTAATAAAATACAACTTATAACATTATCAATATATACTTTCATTGTCATTTGGCAAATAAAGAACTAGTCTATACATCTTCTTGATTTCATGGGATAACATCTTCTTTAGGGAACAAATAAACACATTCCGTTAATAACAATGGACATGATCCTTTCTTTTGGAGAAAAAGACTAAGACTTCCATGTTTTTCTAAGTGTCTTGACCTATTCTTTAGGATTATAGGCTTTAGGATAGCATTTTTAACACAAAACTTCCCACTTTCAAGGTATAAAACACAAAAAACTCTTCCTCCCTCCTCATCCTTTAGCTTACGGCATACCACAAGGACCATACTCAATCCATACAAAATTTTTCTACCACTTATACAAGCATACACAAAACATATCTAAGACCTACTAAGATGGTTTGAAGGTTAGGTTAAGCATTTTCAAGTGTTGAAGCAAAGAAAGTGAAATTAGGATTTCTTGGGGACAATTAAGGTTATATCTTGCAAGCTTGGTTTAAAAATCTAAACAATGGTTTAGATTATATTTCTCATCATCTTTTATTCACTATAAGGTTATCTATAAACCTTTATGTCTTTACTTTTATTATTTTTATGTGTTTACATGTTCTATATAACTAAATCACCATTTAGGGTTTTAAACATGTTAAATGGATAACTTACTTGTGATTATGATTTTGTACACTTTTTCATATGATATGTGCTTGGTATATCTTGCGAATAATGAGATTATAAGTATGTTAACATGTTGGTTTAAGTGGAAAATGTTTAAGTATAAACTAGTGATTAAAAGTTAATTAAGGAAAGTTTATAATTTCATGTGAGATTAAAGACATTTGTGGGCTATTTTAGTTCGTGTTTTAGACAGTAGGTTTTACATTTTATAAAGATAATACACTTCATGACGATTCCAAAATGATAAGAAACTCGAAAAACCGATTTATAACGAAAAAGATACGACGATTTCAAGTTTACGTTAAAATATTATACTTTTATAAATTATTTTTATAAAAATTACTATTCACCACAGAAACTTATATTTTTAAAACATACATTAATATGATTAAAACTTTTTAAATCCGAGAAGTGATTCATAAAGAATGCTTAAAAAAACGGAAGTTTGAGTTTAAAACGGAACTAAGTTACGACATTTACAAGATTTACGAAATCTATAAATTTAAATATAGATTTATTTTGATAACTCGTCTTAATACGAAGGCGTGGATGTAAGAAACGAAAGAAACGGACTAAAAACGAGAAAGTTACGCCAGTTTTACTAAAGTATACTTATAAACGTTTTTACTTTATAAATATGATTTCACTAAAACGATTAGATGGTGATGTAGCTATATAGAATTATATGTGGTATTAGTTAATCAAAGTACTATATTACTAGGGAGTTTCATAATGAGGCCTCTTTGGGGTGGCGTATCGATGAGTTGTTGGATTTACGATTTAAAGTGTCCTAGCTCCTCATACGTCACTACATGACCTCTTAATTATGATTAGCTTCGGAGGAAATAGTTTTGATGAGCTATACGGATCTATAAATAAATCAAAGGTTTAGTACTTATCAACGACCTTTATTAGATTAGGTTGGCCTTCGGATTCCTTCTGTGACGCATTTTTCTATTGAGAATTACTTGTTGATTACCATTACACTCGGAGGTGAGTTCATAGCCCCATTTCTATCTACTTGTTTTACAAAACTCTACGGGGTGGAATTACATGCTTGTTTTACTACGGATACCATATGTTTAAAACTGTATGCTCATTTCGTGATCATATTATTGCCTAGTACCTTGCCACTAAGTCCCTTTTATCTTGACACCGTAAGTTGCTATAATAGTATGGCGCGAGTGTTGTGGATAGATATTTCGGGGGACTGACTAAATCCACTCCTTTCTTTGCGTGGTCACAAGTTGACTCATGGTGCATTTATCATTTAAATAATACGTTGGTTGTTTGCATATCCTTTTTATTACATGGGGGCCATTATTACGATTTACTTATTTAACGTGTTAACGGTTCTTGGTGTCATGAGCTTAGTGCATTATTACTGGTTTTTTGGCTAACTGAATATGTTCAATGGTCTACTATCACTTAAATCTTGTGGTCCTCTCTTTTTACGACATTCCTGTGATTCACTCACCTTTGTGTGACTGTTTAGCATGTTTATTTTCAGGTTACCTATGGATAAGCTTTGATGGGAGCCGTGCTGTGTTTATTTAAATTCGATGCAACTTTACTAATAAAAACTAGTAGCTTTTTGGTAGTATGAAGCTTTATGTTTAAAATTAAAAACGCTATGTGGAAAATAATTATGACTTTTAAATAACATATTGGACCTAATGTATGAACTCTGGATTTTCGCGATGGCATCCGAATGAAATCTTATCTTTAAAGTTCAATTTAAGGTCGTTTCCATATCTTGATTGTTTGTACTTTGACGTAGCTCCCCAATTGTTTACCATTCCGCTGCTACCAATTTTTGGGGGTGCTTACATAGATGGGACGAATTATAGGGTTGTTATTGTCGAGTGTAGACCTAATTCTGTATTCAACCATTGGAAATAACTAAAGTTTTTTATATAATAGTTATGATCTTTACATACTATTCAGGAAATGTATAGGTGACACATGAGGACACTTTATTGGATGGAAAAAGTTGGTTATACTTCTTTGGTTTTAACATTGTTCTTTATAAATCGAGGCTCTTTATACTCAATATGTAACAAACCCTCCTTTTTGACATATGCAGCGGAAGCTAAATTGGGGTTATTACTTTTAATTAATCAACAGTCATAATAATAGAAATGAGCTCAAAAGGTGGACGTTTTGGAAATTTTAGTTATCATTCAATAATATATCAGAGTTTTACAAAAGAAGGTCCCAAAATACATATGAAAACATAGAGTTTGAATGATAACAAGTTGGACGTCCCAAGTCCAATGCCACTTGTGCCATATAGGTTGATCCAATTACCCTCCGTGCCATAGGTTGCTCAATTACATGAGATAAACATGCTAAAAAGGTCAACACAAAGGTTGAGTGAAATTCACAGTGTTTGTAATGAAATGTTTGAATACAAGTCATCATAAGTGGTAATAATTGTACAACTACAATTATATTATATTATTGCACTAAGCTCATGACACCGAAGCCTTAAGAAATATGATATTCACAAGTTATTGCCCCAGCAGGTGTTTTGCCAAACACTCGTAGTTCCTCAAATGAAATGTGTCCGCTGGCCATGTATGTACCAGAACCTGGACGGGGAAGTTCAATCCCAATAGATCTATTCACGGCATTTGCACTTACTTCACAAAGTAATTAACGGTTCATGATAGTGGGGCCTTATGGAAAATAGAGGTACTTACGCAATAATATATCAGGATAGCATACAGTTGAAATACTTGTATTCATGGTTTATAGCATGTATCTCCCCACGGGATTTAGAAAACATGTAAAGGTGGGACTATGAACTAATTTTGATAAGGTAGTAGATTGATGTCAAAAGTGACTCAAATGAAAATAAACGGCTTCGTCACACAACCTGGGGTAATATGTCAAGTCTTAGTTCGATTGTTTATATTTTAAAACTTTATTTCATAAAGTTTAACATAAATGATTTTGGTTTATTAGTTTGTGAAAACATCGTATCACTCTGAAACAGATAAGTAGTTATTAAGCAAATATGCTAAAACAGATAAGTAGTTATTAAGCAAATAAGCTATATAAGCTACAAACTGAAAATACATATAACAAATAAATGAAGCAAAGTAGTAAATAAAAAAGACCCAAGGGCAGATGGTATTGAGTGTGTGTGCTAAGGCGTTGGTGTGTGAAGGGGAGGTCACAAGTTCAAAACCTGTGGCCTTTCTTTTTGCTACAATAATTTTTATTTTTGAAAACCTTTTGGAAAAACTGAAAGAACACCTTAAAATAAGCAATAATTATAACTATCACTTTTTATAAAACTTAATTTTAAGCTCAGAATAAGCATTTGAAAATGACATAATTCTTTTTAAGCTTATATGAAATTAGGCTAAAACTGTTT
>BQNB010088520.1:7963-22608 GCA_026074375.1 Tanacetum coccineum | reverse complement strand
GTTAGTCAAAACCTTTGTACAATATGAAGTGTTAAAACTGTATAGGCTGTCCAGAAATTCGATTGTAAAGATGCTGTGAGCAGGCGGGTCAAAACTTAATATTTTTGGACGAACTTTAAACTGGCAATTGTACATGATGTGTGCGACCTCCTGTATTTTTTTAGATTTTTATAAAATGTTTAAGGGTGCCTGCTGTTGCCAAACTTTTGATAACTTTCTGTAGGCTTGTTTTAAACTAGTTATGGTGTGCTAGTATTTACGAGAGGTAAAACTTGCTTAGAATCTTTGGGGCAAACATAGTAGTAAGTCAATATATATAAGAACCTGGAGATGGAGTATAAGCAAGTGTTGAGGTCGTTTGGCAAGTCGTTAAGCGATAACTAGTTGCATATTTTACATAATTGAATATTAATAATATATGGATTCCTAATGTAGTCTCATGGATTCCTAATGTACGAATTAACATGCATATAACGTAATTTCAATGAATTGCATATTTTACATAATTGAATATTAATAATATATTATTATTATTAATAGGTCGCGGTTGAGATTTGTCATCGCCGCTTTTCTTCGTTACTCTCATCTTGGTATCTCCATTTTGGTGAGTTTCTCACATCCCCCTCTTTTTGCATATTTTAACTGTTTTGGGTGGAAAGCATGATGTATTTTATTAAATTTCTATGCTCGTACCGTTATGTTTTATAAACCTTCGAGCATACCTGAACTTGGTTTTTGAACTTTGCAAACTTGTGAAACGTGTTGAACTTGTTTTGGAATCGTGTTGAACTTGAAATTACTCCCTTCGTCCCAAAATTATTGTCCCCTATTGACTTTTCAAGTCTTTTTCTTTCAACTTTGACCTTAATTTTTTTTGTTTGTGTTATATAATATTTAATGAAAAGTATACGAATTGATTGGTTTTTAAATGTATTTTCATACATATGATTTTCATCA
Source organism: Tanacetum coccineum (assembly GCA_026074375.1). NCBI lineage: Eukaryota > Viridiplantae > Streptophyta > Magnoliopsida > Asterales > Asteraceae > Tanacetum > Tanacetum coccineum. Next base: position 21,651 of record BQNB010088520.1, on the reverse strand, counting down.
AGTATTATATAACACAAACAAAAATATTTACGGTCAAAGTTAAAAGAAAAAGACTTAAAAAGTCAATAGGGGACAATAATTTTGAGACGGAGGGAGTATTATGTATGTTGTTGTATGCTTGGAACCCGCCACTACTTTTAACTCATTTTCTCCCTCAACGGGATTGAGACGTTAGTACTTATGGATAGCGCTATTAGGAGATTAGCCCCTCCTCTCTCCCCGCACAAGGGTGCATAGTACTAAGTGTTTGTGCCACACTATACAACTAGAACTTGAATGGATGTTGGAACGGTTAGGTTGAATACGTTTAAGTAGTGCCTCGTATAATCACTATAGCATACATATACATTGATTTGTTTGAACTCTCAACTTATTTGCAAAACGGATTTTTGGTTTGGACAACTGTTTTTGATAACTTGGCATTGAGTTGGCAAAATTTTATCGGACATCTACTCTTTATCTAAAACTACATTTTGTGTATAAAATCTTAAGAGCTCACCAACTATTTCGATAGTTGACCGTTTTATCATGCTTTTCAGGTGACGTTCCTAAGGTGGAAGCTTAGTTCCTTGCATTTCATCTAATTGTCAAGATGTCTACAAAATTGCAAGAATCATGTCTTTTGGAATATCCATGTTCGGATAGAACAATCTATGATGTTTAATGTACTTTTAAATTGTTTTCTTCAGAATGTTGTAATTCGGATAACTTTTCTTTTATTAGATCATGTATGGTGTTTTTATCTATCATCTTGTGTGATGTTTATTGATATGTTACACCTCGCGTTTCCGCCTTGGTGGGGTGTGACAGATTGGTAATCAGAGCCTAAGGTTATAGAGAACGCCGGTTTTATTTTCAAAAAAATAAAAATCCGAACTATAACCAAAATGATTTTCTTTTTCTAAAAACACCGAACATGAAACGAGTCGACTAGTCCGAGTGGTTGCATCATTAGACCTAAATTAGACATAACTTGATCAACTATGTCTAATTCAGGGAGTATCATGCAACACTGGGTATAGTCATTATTTTAAACAAGTTTAAAAACCGACTTTCCACTTTAGTCACTGAAAAGCATACTAGGAATTATGTGCATCGTACATCACTTATTTTTAGATGTCCACTATTTGATCTTAGTACATCATGCTTATGCTTATTGGCCCATTTATGTTCTGAGTTTGCTTTCACATCGGTTACTGTCATTATAGTGTCACACTGTCCCTAGACACCTTGTTATTAAGAACACCGTTATAGTCACAATATGTCCCATAGATCGTCTTCGCGCGCTAATGATTTCGCGATTGACTCGCGACGTTCACCTAAATACTTTTCGTACCTTTACCCTGCAATAAGAACTTGAGAAGGACTCGTTGATAGATTCCGAGTTATAGTAGTACTTTTAAGTGAGAGAGTGAATTAAGAGAGTATTAATTGCAAATGTTGAATTGGTTTATTTTCTTAAAGATTGTTACTAACGAGAGCGTTTCTCCGCGCTTCGCTGCGAGGTGTTTGCAACCCCCTCTTCGATATGGGGCGTTTGCGTTTGCAAGATATAAATAATATCAATTAAAGGTTACAAAAGACCTTTAAGCTAATAAATTTGGTTTCAAATAATATAAATTGATCTAAAAAAATCATACTTCATTTTTTGAGATGTTACAAACTAATATTTACAACGTTATATCAAAACAAACTTTATCCGTTAACGTTTATATCAAAACCCTAATTATATGTAATGTATACATATAAAATGAATGTGCAAGCCTTCAAGCATGTGTACAAGTGTACAATGCATAACATTTGAACATCTTTTCCCTCCTAAATCAAGTTACAACTTTCTAAAGCCTAATGTACAAGTCAATAATGCAAGAAAACCAAACTAGGTCATTTTACCTCCTAAATCACTTTAGTTTCTTACTACCACTTTAACACAAGGTACAAACACTTAATGCATGACTTCTAAACCCTAAACCTAAACCCTAAGTCATCCTAAAACCCTAATCTAAAACCCTAAACCCTAAACGAAACCCTAAAACCCTAATTTCACTTTAAACCTAAAACTAAACCCTAAACCTTAATCCTAAACCTTAAACCTTAATCCTAAACCTTAATCCTAACACTAACCTTAATCCTAAACCCTAAACTATCCTTAATCCTAACCCTAATCCATGAATTAAACCCTAAATCTTAAGCCGAAACCCTAAACCACCCGTCACCCTTTTTCTTTCATTTTAACCTATTTTTATCAAACAAGCACCTCAAGAATCTCTATGACTAACCTACTACCCCAAAGAACCTTACAAGCACCTCCATCACCTCCTTGTAATCTACTTGCACTCCAAACACCTCCTTGTCACCTCTTGGTACCCGAAACCACCTCCACACCCTTCCACATTTCATAGCTACTTTCCTAGCCTCCCATACTCATCAATAGCCTTCCTTAGTCATATACCCATAGCCCTTGATCCCTACACCAAGTATTCTTGGCCTCCAAGGTGTAAAACTTAGGCATTAAGGGTCATATGAGCCCTATATAAGCCGAAACACACACACCACTTCAAACACACCTCAAAAACTCATCACCACTCAAATGGAGTTCTAACTCAGACCAAGGAGGATCAAGTGAAGTCCCTAAGATCAGAATAGAAGCCAAGAATCAAGAGAAGGAAGCCCTTGAAGTCGTTTCTAGGCGTACGAACCCAAAAACCCTCATTCGACCCATTTTAGCTCAAGTAAGCTCAAAATCTTGTTCAATAAGCTCATAATCTATTTTAGAATGTTCATAATACTCTTAAGATCATATATAAACTCTTGTTTGAAGCCTTGAATCCTCAAACCCATGTGTTTTTTACTAAAACCCTAAAAATGACCCGTTTTGATTTTCTAGCTAACGAATCCTTTTTCTAAACTTTTGTTACGTTAGAACATCTTATTTTAGCTTATTCTAATAAGCTATAACCTGCAAATATCATTTGGAACCCTAAAATAAGCTTGCATGGCTTTTTGGACTTGATTTGCAAATGTTTTCATGCATAGGGGTATATATCGTAACTTTCTAAAATTTATAACTAGAGGGGCTGAAAATGTCATTATTCCAAAGATATAACTATAAGGACCTATCTTGCCAAGTTTCAAAGTTAAAGGTTTAATATTTATATACTTATTATATAAAGGACTAAACTTGTAAAAGTTTATAAACCAAGGGTATATATTGCCATTTTTGTATTCTTAAAAATATAAAATATAATATTTTTATATAAATTATAAAAATATATATAAATATTATATAACTCGATTTCATTAAAACCCAACACATCAATCATTATTAATCATCGATCGACGCATTATAAAAATAATTACGTTATATATTTAACGTAATTTATCATCGACTAACTTTTGAAGGAACTTCAAATTTTATCGTATCACGTTACTAGGGAGCTTCATATGAGGAGTTTCATTAGAGTATACGTTTTGACGAGTTTGCTGGATTTACGATTTAAAGTGTCCTGGCTCCTCAAACGTTTACTACATGACTTCTGAATTATGATGGCCCGAACAGTGATACAATATTTCCATAAATTAATAAATCAAAGTACCACGTTAAACTTTATAAAGTTTTGAAAGATTATCCATCACACTAAGACTTGACATATTACCCCATGTTGCGTGACAAGGCCGTTACTTTCACTTGATATACTTTTGCCATCAATCAGATTTTCCCTATTAAGGTGAGTTCATAGCCTCGCATTTTAAATCTTCTAATGTTTTCATAAATCCGCGAGGGATACATGCTATAAACCCATAATACGAGTGTTGTTCACAACTGTATTCTATCCCTGATATATATTGCCTAGAGTCTTTACTTTTGGCCATTAAGACCCCACTCATGAACCGTTAATTTTACTTTCAGAGTAAGCTCGAATCCTGTGATATATTTATCTGGGGGACTGAACTCCCCCGTTGGTGGTACATATAGTTTTGGTAACCAAACACTCTCATTTGAAGCACTATGCAGGTGTTTGGCAAAGGCACCCGTTAGGGCAATTCCTTGTAATTATTGATTATCTAAAGGTCTCGGTGTCATGAGCTTAGGGCAATAATACTGTATTCTATAATAATTGTACTCATTGCAATTATTACACTTATGGGTGTATAACAACGTAACCCACTATTGTAGGGGTGAGCGCGGTTTTGGAATCGCAAAGAACCGACCCGGAACCAAAAGAACCAAGAACCGAAAAATGCATATTTTAAGAACCGAGAACCGAACCGAATGACGTGTTTGGTTTCCTTCGGATCCCTTCGTTCGGGTATTCGTTCTTAACCCGATTGGAACCGATAAATTTCTAAAAAACAACCTTTTTTAATTATATTTTCAACTTTGTGCATTTATAATCCATTCTCATCGTTTTTTTCATTTTTTATCGATCCTTTTTTGCAGCTGTAGTTTCCGCGAAAGACACATAATGGATACAATTCCATCATGTTCGAGTACCCCCACATTACCAACTTTGGATGTACGTGTATCGTAAAAGACAAGTTATGATTTGTATAAGATAGGAATCATGCTTGATGTATTATACCAATATTAGAACTTTCAACTGTTAGAGCACATCATGTTGATTTATAGCTATGTATTTTTATGGTTTATGTTTAATAAATTATGGATGAACCATTTTGTAGACTGTAGTCACTGTGCTTTCATCCAAATAGATTTAATGACAGTTTCATTTTGGCATTAGTTTGTGATTATATATGTATGCGAGTCTTCAAGGTTTTAGCAGCGATGGTAATATTCAAGGTTTTAGGCATATTAGATTTGTAAACATTCAATTACCATATGTCACAGTGATGGAACTATAGTACCGTGATAAATTTTGAAGTATCATGTAAAAAAACCAAAAATCTAATAAAAATCCCATATATTTGAAGTCGGGCGGTTCTTCGGTTTCGGAACCGAGAACCGTAGAACCGAACCGAACCGAACAAAACCGAGAACCGAAATTTGAAATTTTGAGGAACCGAGAACCGAACTGCGGTTCTAAAATTCGGTTCGGGTTGGGTCGGTTTCGGTTCGGTTCAATTTCAAATTACGCTCATTTTCGCAAACCACAAAAATTTGTCAAAATTTATTTGGGGACTGCTTTGGGATAGTAGCTTGTTGGGTATGTTTCAAAATATTTTTGGTCTATGAATACCTAGGAAATTAGAATAGGATGTAGAAAGACATCTTAGGTACATATAGGAATTCGGATGGAGTCATATTGACGCCCGACGAATGAGATATCGCTAAAATGGCAAAACTAGTCAGAAAATTTAGACCAGAACTTAAACGAGTAATAAGTTCAAAAACGTATATAGCAACACCTAGATATGTAAAACTGTAAGTTCTATATATTGAACAAACTTAGACTTGAGTGTCGTTTTGGATTTTGCGGACGCACAGTTTAGGAGATACACTCAATTTAGTGTAGCCATGAAATTTTAGTAAAGGGCGGCCTTGATAGAATAGGGGCAACATGGTAATTTCACCTTGGTTTTGAAACTTTCTGGGCAGTGGGCCCTATGTTTCTGGAAATTATACTCGAAATGCTTTCCGTAGACGAAAACCTCATACTTTTACCGTCCATGTACTAGTAAGTAGGAGGATTCCAAGATTTAGGTCTATTTGATTGAGGATTATTATTGCCTCAGAGTGTTATCTTGTCACCGGCGTGGTGATCATGCATTCTTTAGCTATTACTTTTGATTTAGAACTCTAGGAGAGTTCATGTATATGTAGTTTATGTATTGAAAACTTAGAACCGTTACGGTTAGATGTACTGGCTTTGAAAGACAATGATGTATCCCTTTTTGGGAAATTTGGTATGTATGTATGTTGTCTCGGCATTGCTATTACAATTGTTGTAATTGTTCTCGGTTATGAGTTAGGAGGAGGTGTCACTATATAGGTTGTACTATGAGTGAAGCCTGGAGGTCGTGGTTACCCCCGAGGCACTCGACTCATTGAGAGACTGATTTAACCCCGAGTGTTGGGTGACTTCAATTGGAGAATCTTTCACATGAGTATGTTACTTGCTTGCATAATCCATGAGTGGGTATTATTTTTGAAACTTGCTGTGACCGTTGACCAAACTGTATTCAATGATGTTTTGTGACTTGATGATTTTAAAACTATGAATTGTAATAACGAATTTGTGTGTTGAACGAATGTCGTTGCGCGAATCATATTGATTATGTTGTATAAATTGTTTGTGTAAACCATGGAAAATGTGTTTTCAAATTTCATAAACTGACCCTATGGTGTCAAATAAAATTTTCTTTTCAAAAAAAACATTTTCTTTTTAAATAATAAGAATAGAAGGTGGTGCTATCTTCTTTTCTCTCTTTTGAAATAACTTGATTTTTACACTTTGAAAATTTTCTTGGAAATAACTTACGCATGTAGCGTATGGAAAAGAAACGTTTTGACGAGGAAGGACACGACGTCGTTTGGTCTCAATTAGCATAACTGATCCAATATGATAATTTGAAAAACACGATGTCGGATAAATCATCACCCTTAAAACGCTTGGTAATTAAGATAAATGTTTGGGTCAAGCTTCCGTAAGGAGAAAATATTTTTACCCTACTACAGATACTTATGCAAGTAACCCTATCCTTATCGACTGCATGGAGAGAGTCTCATGCGAGTCATTATGACCGAGTACGTTCGAAGACAATAAATATCCAACGGTATGTTCGGACGAGTGTGTCTAGAAGGGAGTAATATTTAGTTCGTAGTATCTAGGAGCGGTGATTGTTATGAAGACGTGTCAAGATCAAGTGTAGTCGGTGTGCTAGTAAGCTAATGTTGTTTGAAGCTATCAAGGTGTAAATGATATCGACACTGAGAAGGGATCTTTTTGGAGATGTAAAGATTCCTAAGGTGGGTGGAAGCTGAGATGGTTAGTCCCGAGGTTGAAAGTGAGAAATAGAGAAGACCTCTCCTACATTGGATGTATGACGCCTTAAATGTATCAACTAATGGCCGTAAAGAAGACTTCTTTCCCCGAAATAGAGTGTAGTGGTAGTGTAGTCGTAAGAATACCTGATGATGTCAAGGATTTTATTGAAACACTATACGATAATTGACCTACGGTTAAGTGTAGTGGCCCTTACTCCAGGACGTGACGACCCAAGGGCGTAAAGAGTGGCGTTTGATGAGGATTCTAGCTAAAGTTAGGTAACGTCCGTTTCCATTACTGGAGGAACAATCAAAATAGCCAACGTCTTAAGTCGAGCGGTATTAAATTAGGAGTGTGAGTATTTTGACTTGATGATTTGATTCATCAATGATGCTACGCGATGAGAAAGGACCAAACCAACGATGTTAGTCGCCATGAGGAAACGTTGAAATTTTTGAATTTTTGTCGATCGGAGCAATAAGTCCATGATGCTTCATTGTTTGCTTATTGATGAAGAACTTTAAACAACAACAACTACCATAACATCAACACCAACAACCGCTATAATAATCACCAACCACAACAGAACAGAAGACAGGAAACCTTCAAGTCTTATGCTGTCCTTCCAACTAAAAACAATGGGTATACTAGAAACCATCATTTGTGTAAGAAATGCACTCTGCATCATATAGGACCTTGCACTATCAAGTGTAATACTTGCAACAAGGTGGGACATCTGACCAAGAACTAAAGAAACAAAGGGCCAGCCACTGAAAGTAATCTGCTACCGGTGATAGTTACTTTTCATGCCTGTGGAGAGAAAGGACATTATGCAAATTAGTGCTGAAAGACCACCAACAACAATGCCCAGGGAAGAGCCTACATGTTGAAGGATAGGAATGCTCACTAAGACCCGAACGTAGTCACAGGTATGTTCCATCTAAACCAATATCTAGCTAGAGTATTATTTGATTCTAGAGCCAATAAAAGCTTCGTATCCATATCTCTTACCTCTATGCTAAATATTCCACCAATACAATATATACCTTTTACAATATCGAAATGGCTGACGGAAACCTAGTAAGCACAAACACCGTTATTCAGGGTGCAACTCTGACCTTGTTAAACCAACCTTTTGAAATTGATCTTATGCCAATCAAACTAGGTAGTTTTGACGTCGTCATTGGTATGGATTGGTTATCCAAGTATCATGTTAGAATTATCTGTGATGAGAAAGTCATCCACATCCCAATCAAAGGTAAAACTTTGATAATTTGAGGTGACCGAAGTAAACCCCGACTAAGTCTCATATCCTGTATAAAAACTAAAAGATATATATCCCAAGGTTGTCAAGTTTTCATAATCCAAGTAATGGAAAATAAGTCAGACGAGAAAAGACTAGAAGATATCCCAGCAGTCAAAGAATTCCTAAAAGTTTTTCCTGAAGATCTACCTGGCCTTCCTCCCGTTCGCCAAGTAGAATTCTAAATCGATTTAATTCTAGGAACAACACCTGTAGCCCGAGCACCTTATAGATTAGCTCCTTCAGAAATGCAGGAACTATCTAACCAACTTCAAGAGTTATCAGATCGAAGTTTTATCCAACCAAGTACTTCGCCTTGGGGAGCTCTTGTCTTATTTGTCAAAAAGAAATACGGATCTTTCAGAATGTGTATCGATTACCGGGAGTTGGATAAACTTACCGTAAAGAATCGTTACCCATTACCCAGGACCGATGATTATCGACCACTTCAAGGTTCTGGTGTCTTCTCGGAAGAATTAACTTAGATCAGGCTATCATCAACTGAGAGTAAGGGATGAAGATATTCCAAGGACTGCTTTTCAGACCAAGATACGAGACATTTGATTTAAGGAATTGCCATTTGGTTTAACTAACGCACCTGCTGTATTCATGGATTTCATGTACCGTGTGTGTAAACCATACTTGGACAAATTCGTAATAGTGTTCATCGATGATATTCTTATCTACTCCCGTAACAAAGAAGAGCACGCAAATCATCTGAGAATAATCCTAGAATTACTCAAGAAAGAGAAGTTGTATGCCAAGTTCTCCAAATGTGATTTCTGGATTATAGCATTGCGTGAGGACACGACAATGTCTTAGTATGGGGGATTTTGGTATGTGTTTAAATACACATACTTTTGTCCATTAAAATCGAGCTTAAATGACCAAAAACGTACCCAAAATACATTGTATTTGTATGTTTTGCATTTGTGTTGTGCAGGAAACGGATATTCAAAGAAAGGACAAAAACGAAGCCAAAACGACAAAACCGAGCACGGAAATGTGAAGAGCCAGAAAAGTCAAAGTCAACCCCGGGAAAGTCAACAGTCAAACCCGAAGCCAAAACCGAAGAATTTCTTAATGGGCCTCCCTTACCCACTTAATGGGCCGGGGCATCCCATTAAGGATTCCACTAAAAGGCCCAAAACCCTTTTAAACCCAAACCGGCCGAATACCATGGAAATAAGCCCACAAACAAGTCTAGGGGGCAAATCTGCCAATTCCCTAGACTTGTATCACCAAAGGACCAATTCTGCAATACATATATAAAGGTTGAGGGGGCAAACTTGCCAATACCCAAAACTCCTTTATAACTAATTTCCAAAAGGATGAGTTTGGCAACAGATGCAAAAAGGAGGGGCCATTTCTGCCCAAACCCAAAACCATAACTAACCATAAGGGACGAATTGTGCAAGAACCAAATAAACCAAAGGACTAAACTTGCCAACACCCCAAACGATTCGTCCCTTACCTCTGAAACTCTGTTTTCCCGCCCAAGAGTTGTACTGTTGGTCTCCCCAAACCTATGTCCTGCAACCACCCAATTAATGCTAATCTTTCTCATTAAAAGTGTGTTTACATTGCAAAGTTGGCAATCCACACCAATTTATTGATTAACACACAAAACCAACGATTGAGATTAATCCAAGGAAGCACAAAAACTTGATTAAGGGCTAGGATTTACTCCAAAGAAGCACAACTCAGTTTTTCTCTTACAAAAAAAGCACAAGTGAAGAAAATGAAGACCAAGCCTCTTAGTTTCTTTTAGTATAAATAGGTCCTCTTGTAAGCCATTATGGATCTGAATTTTTTTTTATCTTAACTTACTTTTTCTTGTAATCTTTTATCTTTTAACTCATTATCTTTTATATTTCCAAGCTTTGTAACTCGTATTTAAGTTTAATGAAATTGGAAGCTTTTAAGTGAAATCTTAAAATCTTTGTTTGCCATTGTTAAAAAGCCTTACATTATCTTATTATAAACTCATATACAAGTCTCATTTAACCTGTCTTAATTAAATACACTAAGTTTTAAAGTATAAAGAAAAATCACAAAAAAAAAATTCCACTCAAATACCACAGCTTAATTTTGGATGATAAGCTAGATTTGGATGGGCTTATGGACTTTAATAGCTTGTCTTTGACAAGCTAGAGCTTGTAGATTGGCTTGTAAAAGCTTAATAGCTTTGTTTTGAGCAAAAGCTTTGGTAAGTTTCCATTTTTCAACTTTTGGCTTATTTACTATTCAAGTGCTTATTCCTGCTTATTTAATGTTTGTATTTGCTTATTATAACTTAGTTATGTTGTCTAATGCTTATATATGCTTTCTTTTAGTTTAAATATCATTTATGCAAGATTTTCTTCAAATCTGTCCTTAAATAGCTTTGAAACTTGCACAATATGTTTTAGCTTAATTCTGTCTTATTTAAGTGTAAAATCTGTTAACTAGGTTCCATATAAGCTAATGAACATCTGGTCTTTGAAGTTTGTGCATTGAAATCCAAGTGATAAGCTTAAAAATTCGTTTTTCAATACTTAAAGGGGTGTTTGGGTTAAGACCCAAAGTGGGTCAAAAGGGTTTAAAAACCCTTTGGGTCAACTTGGCCAGATTATACAACCTTTTTAAGTGATTAAAAGTTAGTTTTTATAAGTTTTGAAAGTTTAAAAGTTGGTTTTAAGGATTTGAGAAACACCCCTTTGAATCTGTGGTGTCAATATTGACTCAAAGGGTTCAATGGATTAAGCTTGCTATAGTTAACTTTCTAATCTGATTTTGTGTCTCATTTGGTGTCAAATGCAGTAGAAGTAAATGTCTTAGGTATTAGCTAACTAGTATAAAATCTGTCACTCTTTCTAAGTTAAAATTTCTTAAGAGTCAATAGTCCTTTTTCATTTCTAATTTTCAGATTGTTAGAATAACTTGTAGATCTTGAAAATTGGTGCATAAGCTCATTAGGAGCTTAACTCTATCTGAGTTCACTTATTTTTCAATTTTTAGCTTATTTGTTAGCTTAAATTGTACCCTGGACCTTTGTCCATTTTTCCTTAAGAAAAGCCAAAAAATGGCCAATCTTTGTGAACCACCAACTTCATAAGCCTTTTTCAAGGCTTGTTTGAGTTTCAAACCCAAAACTCTTGGGAGTTTCAGATAGCTTAAAGTATAAGCTTTCAAGGGGTTCACCCCATTAAGCCATAAGGTTCCATTCTTTGGCTTATTATTAAGCCAAAAGGTGTGCCCTCAGGCCTTGTGCCCTGGTGCAAAAGCCCTTTTTCTAAGCCCTTTTAAGCTGCTTATTTGCTTATCAATTTGTTTGAATTTGGCATTTTTAGAAAGCTTATAGGCTGTGCTTTAAGCCCCTATAAGCTCAGCCATTGGGATTCACTCTAAGGGCTTAAAGATAAGCCCCAAAAGTGACCCAAGGGCCTGTTTGGCCTGCAGTATAAGCCAAAAGGCTTAATGGCTTATTTGAGTGATTCTGGCTTATTTGTTGTGTAATCCTTGTTTATATTTGCTTATTAGGTGTACTTAAGTCCTTGTGTTTGCTTATTTCTCTTTTTTCCTTTGCTTAATTGTGCTAAAAATCCAAAAAGAAAAAGTCATTTTTGACTTAGTGTAAAATAAGCAAATCTGCCACTTTAATTGGCTTTTATCTGGCTTATTTGTGAGTTTTATAAAAAAGTCCAAGTTTTAAAAGTGCTTATTTTTGCCCATTCTTCAAGTTTGTTAAAAAAGTTTTCAAAAAAATAAAATAAAAGGGGAAAGTGGAAGCCAGAGGTGAGCCTAGGCTCGAACCCCCGACCTCAACACCTTCCACCTTTATACACACACACACTACCGCTGCGCCCTTGGGTCTTTTACGTTAAGGACTCAAGGGCTTAGGTATTTAACACCTTTTGAGCCCCATTCCCTTATAAATAAGCCGTAGCTTATTTTGGGCGTTTTCGGGCTTATTGGATAAGCTGGGTAATCCAGCTTAATTTTCCTGGCTTCTTGGTAGTGCTTAGGACTTTTGTGCAATTTTTCAGATTTTTCCTTTTTTATTTGTTATTTTTATTTAATTTCCGAAAGTTAAAATTTTAGAAAATTAATTAAAAATAGTAAAATAAACTTTAAAAATACAAAAAAATAGTTTTTAGAATCAGAATAAATACTTTTAGGTTTACAAAGTTTAAAATCTTTTTCATCATTTTTAGATTTTTATTTTCATTTTTAGGCTTTTTAAATTAATTTTAGAAAATAGGTTTTTATTATAAAAAATAATTAAAATAGTTTTCTGAGTTTTTATCACTTTTTAGATTTTTCTAAGGTTAAAAATCATTTTTTAGAATTTTTAGGGATTTATTTGCTATTTTCTAGGATTTTTAATTCATTAAATAGTTTTTAAGTCATAAAAAATAATAAAAAAGTCAAAAAAAAATATAATTTCTTTTTTAGAATATTTTCTTTTTTCATTTTAGAAGTTTAGAAACTAGGTTTTATTTTTAGAAGTTGTTTTGCCTTTATTTGATAATTTAGGGCGTGTTTAGGATACCCGTTTTGCGTTTTTGTTTTTAAACCTTTATTTGCTTTAATTTTTAGGTTGCATTTGCTTATTTAATTTGCAGAATTAATCAATCAATCAAGAATCTTTTTCCATTCTAACATCAATTGTCATCCGAATCTCGACCGTCCATCCACGCCTCGTTGGGAAAACGACCCGGGAACAACTTCCCGGTTTACTACGATTTTGAAGGTTATCCTTGTATTATATATTTATAAGTACCTACATATATATATATATATATATATATATATATATATCATTAAAAAGGGGTAAAACAAGCGAATCAATAATCTTCCACCACGAACTGTTTCCCCAGATCCGGTAGCTATTGTTGCTTCAAGAGCTGTTGATCCAGTTGGTTCACCTTCATCAACTACCATTGATCAAGATGAACAATCTACTAGTACTTCACCAACAAATCAGGAAATTCAATCTTAAGTCACTCATCAAGGTGTTGAAGAATAAATTCATGGACATCAAAATGCATAATTTAATAATGCACCCCTCCTTCATAATATTTCTTCAAACTCTAGTTTTGAAGAAACTAATTGACAAGGGGTCATTCCATTAAATTTGCATCATCTTATTCAACTGTTTAATACTATCACTAAGTTGACAAAGAATCACTCATTAGAGAATGTTATTGGCGATCCTTCTCGTCCAATTTCAACATAAAGTCAACTACAAGAACATGCCATTTGGAGCTACTTTGACGCAAATGAAAATCCAACTCCATTCGGTGTGAAACGGTATGGTTGAGATCTACTATCTCAAAGATAGTTTATGGTTTCTGAACAATTTTGTTCAGGACCCGTGCCTCAATTCATGGCTCCTGATCATAGCAGTTCAGGACCCGTGCTTCATGAAATGATGTCTGATCACAACAGTTCAG
>BQNB010088519.1:0-27641 GCA_026074375.1 Tanacetum coccineum | reverse complement strand
AAATAATAAACTTGGTTAGTTTCTCTTGTAAACCCACTTCTTTGTGGGATATTTGGCTTTAGTAGCCTGAAGTTTCCCACATCTCTTAAAGTGCTCAAAATCATTGTGATCAGTGGTTGAGTGAACACTACTTCCATAAGTAGTACAACTCACACAAATGGAGGACTCACTAGACTGAGAGGACTCCGCTAGTACTTCACCTTTGAGTTAAATAACACGATTATGTTCTGAGGTAAAATGGTTAAAACTTCTACATATTTCACACTCAGGGTAATTTCTACAATAATCAAGGTGATGGTCGTTAAAGCAACGGTGAGTGCATGGTGGGTAAGGCTTTGCCTTGGATTTCAAGATCTGTTTAAAAGGAGATGCATACTGATAAGGATGTGCCTTGTAGTTTTGACTACTTCTTAGTGATGCAATATACATATCGTGGTCTGAGGTCATGTGATCCTCTCTCTTGCATTTCATGCAGTAAAGGATCCTATAGCAATCATCAGTTGAATGATTGGTATAGTTGCAAAGCTCACATTTAAGCTTGGGTTTTTGAAGGGGTTTTAGTCTAACTGGTTTAGATGAATCAGGGTTCTTTCCATTTGATTTAGAATCCTGAATTTGTTTGGATGAGTTGACTGACTTAGATGACTCAGGCTGTGAGGACACATATATTGGTTCCTAAGACTTTTGAATTGAGTTAATCTTCTCATCCATTAACATTTGGACCAGTTTTGTCAGCTCATTTATTTTGACTTCAGTAAGGACTAAAGAAGTGACTGGTTCGGGGTTAGAAACAGTGACATGTCTTGAAACATTCTTGTTTGAAGATTCTTGAGTTTTAGGCTTTGTATGTTTCATTGTTCCCAGACCAGATCTCTCCCTTAGAGAGTGATCTTGGTAGGTCAAAGTCATTACCTCAGATCTTGGAGAAGATCCTTGAGGATATTTCAGTGGAGGTAGAGGAGTTTGAAGTTCTGTGCTTGACTCTTTTGAAGACTCAGGGTTAGAGGATGCCTCAGTGTAGGTTCCATGATCATTCATACAAACCTTAACAATGATGTGTAGAATCAAGATGCAGGAAAAATAAAGACTTTATTGATGATTGAAAGAAAAACTTTTTGGTGGCTAGAAACCCTAACAATAATATTGACTAGCTAACCTAATAATGATAAGAACAAAGTGTATTTATACACTAATGGGGTTTGGCCTATGGGCCTTTCTTTTGGGCTTTTGCAGGCTTTTTGCATAACAACCCATTTACATCATTAAACATTAATTAATTAATTAACTATCGAGCTATAAAATGCTTGTTTCTTCAAGACCGAGCTTCTCTTGTTAGACTGTGAAATTATGTTTCTAACAATCTCCCCCTAAGTGAGGTCTTCTTTTGAGGTCTTCTTAGCGTACATATTAGAATTCATAGCATATTAGCTCGTTGTCGTTGCGGTTCTTCACTTGTCTTGCATTTGTGCTTCTGTAGAAATTCAATCTTTGAAACTTGAATTACTAGATTTGATAACTTCATCTTGATCTCAGATTTTCTTGAATTACTTGTGATCTTTTCTTCAATTCGCCATTCGCTGAACTTTGGTCCGACATGCTCATACTTGCTGTAATCATGAAAGCTTTAGTACTCTTTCTTCTTCTAATTATTTTGACTTTAGCATTTGAAGAAAACTTTGATTTCAGAGGTGCGGAAGCTTCATGTACTTAGCTTTCTTGATGTCTTCAAATCTTTGAGTATGAACAATATAGTTTTTAGCAAACTATCAGCTATCAACGGATTTGATATGTCTTTACCATGAGCCGTTTGCTATGGACTAGTCAATGCTTTGTTGCAATAACAAGGTGCAATGATAACCTTATAGTTTTTAGTAAACTATCAACTATGAACGGATTTGATATCTCTTTACCAGTAGCCGTTTGCTCTGGAGTAGTCAACTCTTTGTTTTAGAAACATGGTGAGTCGATTACCATACAGTACGAATACTGCACCTGTGATCAGATAGATTCAATAAAGAACCTTCTTGACAGGTTTTCCAGCTCAAAGCCTTTAAGTCCTCCAATACCGAAGTATCAGATTTCCGTATGCTTGCTGTTCTCTAAACCAGATGTCCGTAATGGAATGGTAAAGAGTGAGTCAGTACAGTTACTATCTGCTGACTATACCGTATAATTCCTTGTTCAGCGTTTTACTTCTTAATACAATTAAGTACCGTAGAAGACCTGTTGGCAAAAACATGATTTGAAAAACATTCGATGTGCTTGTGAAATTTATTTAGGACACAACGAAAGTTTAAATCAGAATGCTCTGATGATTTTTGAAAGATATCTCGAAAGATATGAAGTGCCTCATGGCTCTCATCAAACTCATACAAGTATTTGTAAGACGAGTCATTCTCACTAGTGGATACTGTCCGAAGACAAGTATATGAGTATTCTACGAATACCCTGGTGGTACAACATATCATTCCTTCGCATTCCTTAAGATCACTTTCCCAATCATGAAACAAAAGATTCTTTATGAATTATCAAGATACTTGTGTATAACACAAAAGCTTTGGTATCTTGACATTGTTGAGTATATTGACACTTTTACTCCCCCTATACATGTGCATCGATATTCGAAAGATGTTTTGCACATGCAAGGATAGGACTTAGCATTTTGAATCAATCGAATCATTAGTTATCCGGTTTACATTTAAGTCACATTTTCTCCCCCGATCAAAAGTATGAAACTTGTGAATGGTTTTGATCTAGAATGGACTTAAAATGTATCAATCTCCCCCTCAAAGTATGAGGTGAGGTGAATTAGCACAAATATCAAGTGAGCAATTGACACAAGACCTTTAGAATACCTAGACAGGAATGATACTGCAATCTGTCTTGAACTTGTAGGCGGTTGGTCGTGTCAATCTTTCAGCAATAGAATCAGCAACAGTACGTCCTTTTGACCTGCAACAACTGTTAGTATACTGATTCTCCCCCTCAAACAATGACCCGTGTCAATGTTTGATTTGGTTAACCCGAACATGTTTGATAAAACAAGTTGTTTATGAGAAAAATGGTTCGGGGCTTAGACAACTTCTTGTCTGTAAAGAAATAATGCACTGAAACGTACACTAAATCTCTGGGATAAGACCGGGTTACAGTCTGAAGTAACTGCAAGCCATTCTACACTAAGGATTTTTTTTTTTTTTTTTTTACAGAAAATAAAATATACACAAATATACAATGTGAAACACTTGGTTACTCTGAGACAGACTCATCCTGTAGTTCCTTCAGAGTCTCTGGTGACATCTGTTTCACTCCAAGCAGCGGGAGGAGTGTCGCGAAGCGCTCTCTCGGTAATGCCTTCGTAAATATGTCAGCCAGTTGGTATTTTGTCTCCACGAAATACAACTCAACAACTTTCTTTTCAACCTGCTCTTTGATAAAGTGGTGACGAATATCAATGTGCTTGGAACGCGAGTGTTAACACGATTAACAGCAATAGAGCAATAGCAACTATTTGATTGTCACAATACCATCAGAATATTGTTGAACGCAAATCCATAGTCTCAGAGTTGCAGAGTCGCATCCAGAGATTTGAGCACAGCATCCTGATAGGGGCGATGTAAATTCAGCTTCAGTAGTGGATATGGCAGTACGTTTTCTTGCTTTTGGAAGACCAACTAACAAGTCGATGTCCAAGAAATTAAGCTGAACCAGAAGTACTTCTCCGTGTGTCATGACATCCTGCATAATCAGCATCTGCAAAAGCTTTTAGTTCAAAGCCGGAGTCCTTCGGATACCACAGACCCATGTTAATGGTTCCTTTTAGGTATCGAAAGATCCGCTTTATAGCAGTAAGGTGCATTTCAGTAGGCTTAGCCTGGTATCGTGCACACATACAAACAGCAAATACTATGTCAGGTCTAGATGCACTAAGATACATAAGGGAGCCAACCATACCATGAAATCGTGTAGGATCAATTAGCTTTCCTCCCTTATCTTCATCAAGGTCGGGACGCTCCGCCATTGGAGTGTCAATGGGTGTGCATGAGTCAAAACCAAACTTTTTCAAGATTTCCTGAGCATATTTGGATTGGTTGATAAAGATGCCTCTGGGATTTTGAGAAACTTGTAATCCTAAAAAGAATGACATTTGTCCCATCATCGACATCTTGAAAGTTGAGTTCATTTCAAATGCAAATAATTTGCATGCTTTGGGGTTGGTAGAGGCAAAGATAATATCATCTACATATATTTGTACCAGTAGAAAATGTTTGCCTCTGCTTTCTCGTGAAGAGTGTAGGATCGACCACGCCTTTTTTGTAAAGCCGAGTGAGCAAAAACATAGACAACTTGTCCTTAAGTAAAAATTAAATAATGAAATTTTAAAAAAAAAATAAAAAATAAAAAAAAGTAAAAAACAAAATCATCCACCACGTAGACTTGTTTGAGTCCATAAAGAGCTTTCTTCAATCTGTACACATGCGATGGATGATCTGGATTTACAAATTCCTTCATGTTGATAACATAGGACAACTTCATTCAACCGCCGTTAGAGGCAGGCGGTTTTACGTCCATCTGGTAGATGACCATGTTCTGACTGGCTGCGTGAGCAATGAAGAGTCTGATCGCTTCTAATCTAGCAACCGGAGCAAATGATTCCTCAAAATCAATACCAGCTTCCTGACGATATCCTTTCGCTACTAACCGAGCTTTGTTCTTCAAGACGTCTCCATAATTCAGTACAACATAATTTTGAAATCCATTTGAGCGGGATGATAAGAATATTATCTGGACAAGGTACAAGTATCCATACATCTAGACGTTCAAACTCGTGAATTTCTTCCTGCATAGCCTCAATCCAGCACGAATGCTCTAAGGCTTGCTTGTAAGTCTTCGGTTCAACATAAGTTAAGCATTCATTGAAGAAACACCACATCGCGTCGGTTTCTAGCTGTTTCCTGGTAGAGACAGGTCGGTCTTTATCCCCAATAATGTTTTCAAGTGAATGAGCTTGAGTCCACTTCTGTACGTGAGGTAATTGGTTGTTGGGAGTAACGTCGATATTGACAGTGTTGGAAGAAGATGCTTCTGAATCGGTTTCAGGAGCAGTATAGGTGTCAAACACATTACTGTCAACATGATCGAACAGTGTTTCAATATCAGAATCACTAGTGTCTGGTAGAGGTATTTGATGAGGTAAGAGGCTTTCAGTAACTGCAGGAGCGCCTTCTGAGATAACTGTTGTGGAAGGTGAACCTATGGCATTCTCGGGTGCCTGAGCAGCGTGAGCATTTACCGGAGGTATCGGAACAGCCGGAGGTGGAATGACCTCATCATCATCAAACCATTGAAACAAATCGTCTACCTGTTTCTTTGTAGGAGGGACACTAGGTGGTTCTGGGTCTTTTACTAGTTCAGAACGGTGTAAAGCAGTAAGTTTGAGTTCTGTACTGTTTGGCACAGAAGTCATATGTGGAGGTGCGAGGCCTGAACTGGTTTGAACAGACGTCAATCCTTCGGTAAGTTCATCGAAGGTAACATGAACTGTTTCCTGAATCCTGCGCGTCCGTTTGTTGTAGATTCGATATGCTTTCTTGGTGGGTGCATAGCCAACGAATATACCTATATCTGCTTTGGCCTTTAGTTTACCAACGTCATCGTAGTCATTGGTAGGATAGCACAGTGATCCAAATACTCGGAAGTACTGTAGATTAGGTTTCTTTCCCTTCAGCAGTTCATAATAGGTCTTTCCATGAAGCGTGTGTACAAGAGATCGATTAAGTGTATAACACGCAGTGGCTACAGCTTCTGCCCATAGGAACAATGGAGCTTTCGCAAAGATGAGCATAGTACGAGCAGCTTCCATAAGAGTTCAATTCCGTCTTTCGACAACGCCGTTCTGTTGGGAGTACCGAGGTACGCTCGTTTCATGAAGAAATACCAACACACTCAAAACCATCCGTCGAGTTGTCTTATTCCAAACTCCGTTCCATACTGTTCTGCGAAGTGAACAGTACATTAAGGCTCTTTGATCTTCACAATAAACATCTCATCGCATGAGGAGTTTTCAGTCCTTTGTTCGAAGAAATCTTACCCATCCAATCTGCGTGTAATCGTCCACTAACACCAAAACATACTTCCTTTCCCGTGATACTTTCCGTTCTCAGTTGGTCCTCAAGGTCCATATGTAGTGTATGGAGAACTTCATGATTGGTGTTTTCCGCCTTTAGTGGATGTGATGCTTTCTTGCTTTTACCAAGCTGACAAGATGGACACAAATGGTCTTTGTCATATTTCAGCATGGGTAAACCTCTGACTAGATCATTTCGAGCCAATTCGTTTAAAGTCCCGAAATTCAGAGATTCAACCCAACGATGCCATAACCATGACTTCGTTGAAGAGGCTTTTGTAAGCAAGCAGACTGGTAAAGCTGATAACATATCATTCAGTGAGATGGAGTACAGGTTGGTAGAACGTGAACCCTTGAGTAGATCCATTATATCGTAGTTGCGGATGTGACACGAATGCGGTCGGAATGCAACTTCTAAACCTCCATCACAAAGCTGTCCTCCTGAGAATAGGTTGTGCTTGAGTCCTTCAACATAATAGACTCGAGAGATGACAGTGTCACCTAGTTTATAATCACCATAGCCAACGATCGCTGCATATTCATCGTTGCCAAATCTCACTGTACCAATGAACTTTTCTACAAAGTTGATAAGACGCGCACGATCACCGGACATATGCCGCGAGCATCCTGAGTCCAGATACCAGAGAACAATTTGTACTACCTATAATAACACAAACATTACCGGTGACTGGGTGCCCTTTAGGGTTCCGGTTAGTTAACAATTAAGAATACCAGAAATCCCTTTGGAACCAGACTGTGGATCACAGAGTTTGCAATCAGGGAACCTAGAGATCATAGTTATATGCGCACTAGACTTAACACTCGGGGACAGTTCCATAGGCTTAACACTTGGTTCCAGTATCCTAGTTAAAGGATGCATCTCATATAATGAGAAATGCCTGCCAGTGGGCTTCCACTGAGGCTTGGTATTAGCAACATTTTTGCTAAGTGTTCCAACTCTCTTAATGGGTTCCCCAACGCTCTTAATGGGTTGCCATCCTTTCGTTGGTTGGTGTGTACTACGCTTAGTCCCCTGGTGGGGTTTTAACGTTCACAGAAGCATTACCCAAAACCAAACAAGCAATTAATGATTAGAAAGAACAAAGATTTTGTTACAGCATCCACAATCATTGTTCGAATTTGAAACAAAAACAGAATGTTTAACAAGCAAATTAGAATCAACACGATTCTTTTTATTCAAAGTCCTATGGTGTGCTTCTACTCTCCTCGCGTTCGCACTCTTAGCCGGCAAAGAACTATGATTCCGAGGGGCTCTCTTAGGCACAGGTTTGCTGGCTCCAGAAGTGGGTTTTACTCCTGTAGACATAGCCACACACACGTTAGTTTGCTTATTATGATGCACTACTAGTTTTTGAGTTGGTTTGAGTAAAGGTCTGGGAGGTTCATCAGAAGTTACTTGCTTTATCTTAGGTAACGGGGTTGATTTAACCCAGTTAGCACGTTTGGGAGGTGGAATATACTTAGAACCTAAGTTGTACATCCCAGGAGCAAGCACTTTGGGTGTCTCAGAATTTGAAGGTCCACTACTCGTTTTACCAGTCACTTGGGCTTGCAGCTTTTTATGTTCGGCAGTTAAGGCACTAAGCTTTTCAGTGTACGCAGTACGTGAGTGAGTATTCGCCTTTGACAGTTCATCATACCGTCTTTTCAGACTCACGTTTTCTACCTTAAGGCCATCTAGCTGAATCCTAAGGGAGGTAATCATATCTTTCAACTGAATTCTATCAGTGTCTGAGGCCGGTTGGTCACACCTACCTACAGTGGAACCTACATTCAACACCTTCATGATGTTGATCTGAGCATCTAAATTCCTGATCGTGACATCTTTCCCTTGAAGCTGATCTCTTAACTTATTTATTTCAAAAATGGCATTTGATTGCACTGACTGTCACTGCACTGTTTATAATTCTGAAATTTAATTTGTAAGCTAACATAATTCTGTTCGAGAAAGGCAAAACATTTTTCAGATTCAGTAATTAGCCGTTTCTGGTTTGAAATCTCAGCTTCAAGTTCAAGAACTTTATTGTGTTCCCTATCACATTCTAATCTAAGATTATCACAAGAACAATTAGAACTAGGGGTAACAGCAACATCAGAATAAAGCACAATAGAGCAAATATCTCTTTCTAAACATTCAGCAATTAAGCTGTCATTTTTGATTAAAAGATTTTTCTTCTCTATTATCAGGTTTTTATTATCAAGCACACAACGTTCATATTCATCCTCTAACGCATAGTGAATCTCCTTAAATTCTGCTACTTCCTTGACAATTGTGTCATCAGCAGTTTGTACGTGTTTCTTGAAATAATCAAGAAAAGGTACAACTTGTTGCAAAGCAAACTCTTTCGCGTATTCATAACACGGGAGTGACACATATAGAGGTTTGACTGTTGTTCTTTCTTTTATGATCGCATCAAATTGGGGAAAAACAGCCTTAATGTTGTGAAGGGTAGCAAGAACTTGACTAGGAGGCGGACTTTTAGGCACATAAGGAGTAACAGGTGTGGCTGGGGTACTAGCTTGACTAGCAATTTCGTTGGCAGGAAGCCAATACACCTGTTCTCGGGACAGTTCCTGCTGAGGAACGAACTTGAGGGCATTTAGCTTCTCATAGAAGCCACTTTCGGGTCTAACGTGCCCTGGTTTTCCTTTCATTTTAGCCATACTGACTTCAGCACTGGCTAATGTTTCATCAGTATCCCACGCATTACTAGCATTAATAACGGGAGCCTTTTTCCCATATCGTGGGTTACTGCGACCTAGAATATCCTTGTGCAAGTCCTGTGATGCATTTTTTGGTTTCTTTGAAAGCATTGGAATAGTATGAGTTGGCATTTGAAACTTTTGTAAAAGATCAGTTGCAACTTTGTTTGCACTTTTTAAACATACTATTTCATCGAGGTATTTATCCTCAAGTTTCTTTTTGTCAGTTAACACCTTTTGATTTTCAGATTTCAAAAATTCAATTGAAATATCTTTACTTTTTAGGTGTGTTTTTAGCATCACTTTCTCTTGCTCAAGTTCAGCGTTTCTTGCGTTACGCTGAGTCACTAGGTTTTGTTCCTGTCTAACTTGGCGTTCTAGGTCAAGTTTAACCTGTTGGGTATCTAGACGAACAATTTCTAGCTTACATTTTGCAAGCTCAGCTCTTAAGGAGTCATTAACCAGGCATTGTTCCTGATTAACCTTAAGGTGTCCGTCTAACTGGGTTCTTAAGTCATCTAAGATGGTAATCATGGATATCTCACCGGGTGGCGCAGAAGATACCTCAGTTGGAACATCTTGAACTTCGCTGTCAAGTTGGTACTGATGATACGGAATCGTATTGTCATCAATATCCGACTCAACATCGGAGTCTAGGTGTTCTTCCTGGTGCATCTCATGTGTCAACAGATGATTCACATTATCAAAGATTTGATTAGCATCAGTGTGTACCTCATTTACTTGACTGGTGGTTGCACCATTGGTTCCACTTGTGGATGACAAGTTAGCCATGAAAGCAGCTGCAGCATTGGGGCCTTCATCCACGTCTGAATCATAAGCATCCTCATGGTTGACTTCGAAGATGTTTGTTGTAGCCATTGCCAGAGGTTGATCATAGGGAGCAGTACATTCCACATTGGCGAGGAATGCTTCAGCTTCAGCATCAAGAGTAACTCCCTTTTCCTTTGCTTCCATGAGCAGCATCTTATCTTTGAAGTACTGAGAATCCTTCGCTCTCTTTGGTTCTTTGCACTGCCTTGCAACATGCCCTTCCCCTCGGCAGTTATAACATATCACCTTCTTCCCTGTAGCAGTAGTCACATTACCATAACTTTGATTGCCTCTCGATCCTGTGTTTCCAACATTCACTGGAGCTCTTCTCTGAACGGTTTCAGTAACAATTTGGCCGTCATGCACCGTAGCATGTGTCCGCGAGTTGGAGGATGACCTGAGCTGGTTATTGGTAGGAGGAAACTGCTTTTGGAAACCACTTAAAAGATTTGCTATCTGTGTCATAGTGGCCATCATTGCGTCATTTGGAGACAAAACAGCTGGTTGTGGTTGTGAGGTAGAGAGTGGTGGAAGAGATGTGGTTGGTGTTGCTTGAGCCATATAAGCCAATGGATCAATGATACTTGAAGACTGCTCTTGTTTCTTGAGAGTCTTGTTGGCGTGAGGCTCATAGGCTTTCAGGTGGGTATAAATATGAACATAGTTCGTTGTTGAAATGTCCATGTTCTGCTTGACATTTGTCACGTATTTACCCCAGTAAGACGGAAGGTTGTTGACAAACTTGGTGTTCAGCTGATGAGTGGGAATTGCAAGCTGTGTAATCTTCATATCATTCACCAGCTTGTGGAAACATCAAAATAGTCACGAATTGGTTCGTTTCCGTATGGCACGCAAATCGTTCAAACTCATCAGAATAGTCTTTCCTGTACCTTTGCTGTAAAGTCCTCTTCTGCCTAACCTGGCACAACATCTCCCTACATTATCACCAAATCTCTTTAGCAATGTTTGTCTGATTTCAGGATGTAAAAAATATGAATGTGGGAGGACCTTAGACTGAGAATGATTTCACCTGTGTATCACACATTCTCACTGTTGGTTTCTCAAGTGATAAACTCCTGAATCAAGTTTCATTCTGGCATGTTCACTCCAAGTCTGACCTACAGTTGGAGCTTCAGTAACCATAGGTGTGGTGAAGGTCCATTTTGAAATGATTCCAGATAAGTTTTTGCCATGAGGTTTCCCTCGAATGTACCTATGAATACGAATTTTCCAAGAATCGTAGTCACTCTCAACCAACATAGGAAGACATGTCCATACCCGCGGCACTTGATTCATTATAAGTTGAACATTATGATATAAGTATAAAAACGGATCACAAGTGTATTGATGTTATGTTTGATTTGGGTGTATGGTGTTGTTTTTTGTCTTGATTTGTTGTTTATATTTGAAGCAATTACTATTCACGGAATTTTATTAAATCTTTTATTAAACTGAAAAAGAACGTAATCGTTCGTGCGGATTTTACAAAATCAAGAAGAAACCGTAAAACAATAATGAATTGATCTTGTGTAGGAGGAAAGAAAAGAACAAGAATATAATTTCCAAATTTAAAAGATTATATCCCTTGACTTTAGGAACCAATTATTTACTTCCCAAAATTAACCTCCACTAGGATAAAATCAAATCCCTTGATTTTAGAAAACAAATATTTTCTTCCCAAAAATATAGATCTCTTACTTTTTTTTTAAATATGCCTAAACTCTTTTTTTAAATAAAAGAAGCCGAAATTTATTTTTGTAAAAATAAGCCAAAATTTTTCTAAAAAAAACTTTCGTTGAGATAAAAAAAATTAAGTCGAAATCAGATAGATGTATTAAGGCTCGTTCGATATAATTCTTTTCAAACACCAAGATTAATAAACCACTTACCACTAAGGCTAAAATTAAAGCGAATCCTTGATGCTAACGAGATGGTTATTATGATATTAATCTAAAACATAAACCATCTATGAATCAAGAATGAAAGCAAACAACACAAACAATTCGAATCCCCTTTATTTTTTATGTTCCGAATAAAAAATAGAAACTACAAAGCAATCAAATCATCAATCTTGAAGGCTCTTGATACCAATTGTAGGTTCCATGATCATTCATACAAACCTTAACAACGATGTGTAGAATCAAGATGCAAAAAAATAAAGACTTTATTGATGATTGAAGAGAAACTTTTTGTGTGCTAGAAAACCCTAACAATAATATTGACTAGCTTACCTATAATGATAAGAACATAGTGTATTTATACACTAATGGGGTTTGGCCTATGGGCCTTTCTTTTGGGCTTTTGCAGGCTTTTTGCATAACAACCCATTTACATCATTAAACATTAATTAATTAATTAACTATCGAGCTATAAAATGCTTGTTTCTTCAAGACCGAGCTTCCTCTTGGTTAGACTGTGATATTATGTTCTAAACATTGAAACTATACTTGCAAATGAAATGTTACAAATGAACCTGACACCATTTTCCTTTGATAGGAAAATGGTATATAATACCCTACTACAACTACAATGGGGCGTGTGGGGCTTTACTTGGGCCGGGCTCGGATTGACTGCTTTAGCCCGATACACTACAATATTAGCTACATTTAACGAGCCAGTTTACGCCTCTAGCCTATTACAACGAATGATTAATTAAGTGACTGAGACCTAATATAATGAACGAACTTCCTTGTTCGACTCAATATTTTTGAGGCTAACAGATCTTCCCCGAAGTAGTCATTGTGACAACCAAATAAACTATACATATTCCTTCGTCGAGATCAATGAGATTGCTTTTGTAGTTAGTCTCATGTGATCTGTGTCTCTGGTCTACGTTTGTAAAGCTTGTTGCGTCTCATGCTTTGTGATCTTTGATCTTTATTAGCCTTTGTCATTGTCTTTTTGACTTTGAGTCTTTTGTTCGAGATCTTTAAATCTTATCCTTACCGTCTTGATCGTCTTTGCCACATTGTGACTTTGTGTACTTGACCAAACAATTCCATGAACTATTTGACATCATCTTGAAAAGTCTGCTAAACAATCTCCCTTGATAACTTAGATAGCTTTAAAGGAAAATCTTGTATATCTAGAAAGTTTTTGAACGAGTATTTGTGGAATGTCTTTGTAGTTTGAGCATTAGCACTGTGGTAATGATCTTACTTCAGCTGGAATGAGGCATTCACCAATCTCCATCTTTCTGTATCCTGAAATAAAACAGTTAGCAATAATAGCGAGTAGATCGAATATGGGCATTTTCATTCGTCTGATTTGGTCAGATCTTAACCTCCGGTTCACTAGGACCGTTTTAAATTATATCAGTAGTAAATATGTACCTGGATCAGGTAAGAAAATTATTTTTTTTTCTCACCCAATAGAATCACCTTGAACAGGTTTTCCAGGCTCAAAGCGTAGATCATTTCTAACACAGTATAGTATTAATTTACCATGCTTTGCCTACGTTCTCATTACCAGAACGTCTCAAAGCAGACAACACGTACGAAGTGAATCAACAACAGTTAACCATCTTTCTGATTAACTGTCCGCAATTCATGACTGGACCTTTATCGATATACCAGTTGACACAAGCTTGATTCATATAGAATCATGCAACAGTCACATACCGCATGTTTGTTTAGATGAACCTACGAAGGACTTGATCCATTTCGTCATTGTAATACTAAAGAGTATCACTCTGAATGTTCCTGGACAGAATCACAAAGGATATAATGCGATAGACTGTCTTGTTAACATCTGTGAACTTAATATGTTCAACAAGTGTTTGTCATGGAATGTGTCCTAATGATATTTAATTTGATGATCTGCTATTTTTTTTGGCTCTAGACCGATTATGCGTTTTGGTTTTAGTAATCGAAGGCTGGAGCAGACTCCACCTTATTCAATATTAACTAACTCGGATGAGAAGTCAAATAGAATCCGTGGTATCTCCATAGCCAATGAGAATAATTTCTTTAGATAGAAACTCAATGGTCTGGGGAGGGTTGTGCAGTGCATCACTGGGTCCATGATGTCTTCTGTAATATCAGTAATCAACATTGTATTTCCTGACAGCATATTAGTAATCCCGGTTTCTTCTCCTAAGTTGTGTGGAGGTACTTTCTTTAGACCCTTTAATCCATACATTTCTTTTTAATTCTTCAAATAACCCCTTCAAATCTTACCAGGACGTCATTACTTAACACCTTGTTGTGATTGTTCCAGAGTTACTCATCTTAGTCGGCATTCTTCCCCTTATAAAAGTTCATTTCTCCAATTCATAACCTAAGGACTCTATTTCTAACTATAGTTTCCCCTTGCAGGTATATCCTTCCGTTTCAGGTTGATCATAGGACAAATACCTACCTTACCACCTATGACTTCAGAATCGTCGTGAAATAAGATGTTGTAGTGGGTATGAGATCGTAACCATAAAACCGGTTCCTGAATAGCACTTTAGTCTTTTAGATCATATTTAATTACATTTCTCCACCTTATTTTAAATTCTAAGTCCCACTTAGCATTTTGAATACGGTGTGATTAAAAATTTGATCTTGAAATACCATGGGGAAATATTTTTACTTAGCATGAATTACATGGATCAAAACTATGCTCCTCCTTAATTTACATATGTTTACACCAAAAACAAAGAACCAATTTGTAAAAATGATTAAAAATTAGGTTGAACACTAAAGTCATCTTATAACTATCAATTCTATGAATTTGTCAGTATTATCTGTTGTTATTAAGATCTTTTTGGAATGGTTAAATACATAAGAATTGTCTGAGATGAATGATCCAAACCTCATTAAATGTTGTTTATCCGAAAAAACTCACCCCCTAGAAAGATGAGTGTTTAAAACACATAATTTTAAAGATTATGAATCGCATGGATATTCTTGAAAAAAAAATTGTGTTCAACATTTGAAAATCATCATTTAGAAGACTTCTCTTCTAACTTTAAGGGTAAGTGCACTTATGCGTACACTTTCCTTTTCTTGAGCTCAAAACTTTGAATGTCTTGTAAGAGCAGCTCAAGACCGAGAAAAGTTTAAATTCTCGATTGTCAGATAATTTATCTTTATAATAAACTTCCTATTAATTTGAAGTCCGTTTACGTACGATATTGCAAACTATAAGCCATTAAGAAAAATTAGAAAATGACATTTTTAAAAGCTTTGAACCTCCTGATCAACACTTATCATATACACGCCAGTTCCGATATAATCAACATTTCTAGTAAGAAAATGTTATCATTCCCATGAGACATAGTCGATAGAAGAATATTTTTTGAAACAATTTATTCTAATTTTTTTTTTTGATTTTGAATTTTCTTTTTTGAAATTTATAGATATTTTTTATTTTTTATTTTTTCAAAAAATATGTACATTGTTTGATTTTGATGATGTATCAACAGATTCTTTGTCATAACCTCCAGTTCGCTGGAACAAACATCTCATACCAATCGTCTGATGAATACTGAAACCTTTCTTCGAAAGGGCTTTTATAAACCATGTCACCAATTGGAATTCCAGTTCTGACCAAAATACAATTTCAATTTAACCAAATTTTTACAACCTGTTCCTATTATCAAGTGATACCGAGTATGGATGTGCTTGTACGGAGTGCTGCACAGGGTTGCATGATATTAGCTATGGCTAGACAGAGAGTCGCAATACAACGGCATTTTGTTGTAGTTGATACCCATAATCTTAGGACTTGTCCGCGCGTGCGCGTCCACTTACTTGAGCACAACTTGCAGATAACAGCACGTACTCAGCCTCTGCTGATGACATTGCAATACAGTCCAGCTTCATTGTCATCGCACTGCTAACATATCTACTAGGAACGTATTCCTCCAGAAGTGCTTTTGCGAGTATCAAGACATTCGGCATGGTCAGCATCTGAAAAAGCTATTAGTTCAAAGCCAAACCCTTCAATACCAGAGACCCATGTGACTTGTACCTATCTTATAAGTATCGAAAGATTCTTTTAAACCTCTTTGAGGTATTTATCAGTCGTCTTGCTTGATAGCTGCACAATAACATACAGCTTTGCACAATGTCAAGGTCTAACTAATGTCAGATACATAATTACAACCGAATTTTGCTTAACGATTATCAGTTTTGGTCAACAACGGTTCATTACTCAATGGCACATCTAATTTAGGTTCTTCCGTAGCCACTTGGTGTACCAAATGCTTTGTACCTTTTTCCATACCAAATGTTTTTATCTTAGAATCTCTAAAGTATATTGGACCTGATTGAATAAAAATACCTGCGTGGGATTGGTGGATCTGAAGTCCTAAAAAGAATTTCATTCCCCCCCATTAAGGGCATCTCAAATCTACCTGGCATTAATTTTACAAAACTTTTGAAAATTTAGGGTTGTGAACCAAAAAAAATTCCTCAACGTATCTCTGTCACAAGAGAATGTCCTCCCCATATTTTAATCGTGAATAAGGCCCGGTCAATGATACCTTTATAAAACCTTGGAAATCAGGAATTTGAGATTATTTAATCATACCAGAATCTGGGAGCTTGTTTCAATCCATATAGAGCTTTATCCCTTAGACGTATAACTTTGTCAGGATGATCAGGATCAACGAATCCATCTGGTTGTGCAACATAAACCTCTTCCTTCAGTGGACCATTAAGAAATGCCGTTTTCACCATCCATTGATAAATGAAAAAGCCTTGTGTGCAAGATATGCGACAAAAAACCGACAGACTCAAGCGAGCAACTGATTAGCAAAAATTCTTCGAAATAATACCACATCCTGAGCATAACGCCTTTGCAACAATCGTGCTTTGTTGGCAGAATTACAGTTTGGTCTTCTTCCTTTTTGTTTTTCCATAACCACTTATAGCTTGATTACGTTCTTGCCAAAATGGTTTGTCAACGATTCCCAGACTTGTAGACTATCAAATGATGAAGTTCTTTCCTGAATTGCCTCTATCCATGCAGAATCAGCCATTGCTCCTTAATGGTTTTTGGTTCAGCAATACTCACGGTGAACGCGAACATACACATATCAGGATCTGTTGCAAGTTATGCGTCTTGTTTAGCACTGCTTGGATGGATTTTCACAACTTGAGTTAACGGGTAAACTTTTGTCATACGTATTTCTGAATCTTGAGGTTGATTGGAAGTATGCACATTTGAATTACCAATATTGCGTGAGGAAGACTCAGCATTTTCTTGTACCAGTGTACAGAAAGGATTGGTAAATTCTGCTTGATTATCGTTGTTTTCCTCAGCATGAACATTTGTTTTGAGTTTAAGTTCTGATGTAGTGTGAAATCATTCGTTGAAGGGGTGTGTTTCTGTAGGAGCAGAATTAACGTGGGAGAAGAAGAGCTTGTTGCACGAGAAGTACCAACATTGAAAAATTCATCCAAAATACAAAGGTCCAAAAAGAAAACCATCCTCCTGTTATGATGGAACTGTTGAATCTGCTGAAAGCAAACATTTTGTAGTTCTGGTGCGGTCTGGTGTCAAATTCTGACCCTTTTGTCCGTTTGGGAACGAGGCCATTGAAGTGTCATTTTACAACAACGTCTCAGACTCTCTTTGGATCTCATCAAATCGAGATTGATGATTCAACTGATCAACCATTATTCTCTTTTGTAGACATGATTCCCTTGACTGAGTGATACCCCACCAAAATGCATGGATCCCCTTTTCTTTTCCTGTTTAATCCAAATTATCAACCATCTCCTTGTTAAGTAACAGTGCAACCAAAGATGTGAAGTGTTTAATTGAGGTTTTTCTGTCTTTAATGAAGTGATATGGAGGCCGATTTCCTCATGAGTTGGCGTAATGATGATTGATCGTTATGAGTATAGCATCGGTTGCAATGCTTCACCCAAAAGAATAAAGGGAAATTTTAAGAAGCCGAAAGCATCATGTCGAGCAGCCTCAACGAGAGTGCGGTTTCGTCTTTTGAACAATGCAACAATTCTGTTCAGGTGTGTCAGGAGTAAAGTTTATGCTTCAATTCCTTTCTTCTTTAAAGAATGCATTAAGTGTCTTGTATAAGAAACTCAGTGCCTCTGTCATTGCGAAACAAAAATTACTCGGGCTTGAAAAGATTTCTTTGGAACATCGTGAGAAAGGTCTTTAAAACTTCTGGTTTTCATCCTTGGAATGTAGAAAAGATAGTCCAAGTGTAACCTGGATTAGGTCGTTGACATTACCATAATATATTTCTTCCCATCTATGCTTGCATACCCGCATTGGACCACCTAAGTCCATTATGAAGTAAATTTAAAACCTGTACCTTTCGAACATGGAACATATTTACTTGAATGAACTTCGTTTTGGCTTTACCATCACGTTCACAAGAGGAACTAGTTATCCTTGACAATACTTCAGTTTATGGTAAACCAATCACAACATCTTTCTTTGAAAAAAGTTGATGTAGTCGAAGTTGAGATAGAAAGTCTTCGATGCCAATAACCATGCTTTTGAGTTGGTGATGCTTTAATTCCATGAGGAAAGAAGAGTTGATGAATGTTTCTTGAAGAGAAATTGTATAAAGATCAGATCCATGATTACCGGTGAGTAAGTCGTTTCCCTGAAGATCTCTAACAAAACATGTAGATTTCCGAAAAGCAACCTCCAAATCCGCATCACAAAATTGCCAAACCTGATTAAAAGATTGTGATTGAGACCTTCGACATAGTAAACC
The DNA here is from genome assembly GCA_026074375.1 of Tanacetum coccineum. NCBI lineage: Eukaryota > Viridiplantae > Streptophyta > Magnoliopsida > Asterales > Asteraceae > Tanacetum > Tanacetum coccineum. The sequence continues at coordinate 9,276 of BQNB010088519.1, read as the reverse complement.
CTATTGATCGTGATATTTCCTTGAACCAAATCTCCATAACCAAGAATTGAAGCAAATTGATCATTCCAAAACAAACGGTACCCCAAGTATTTTTCACAAAATTGCATCAGCAAGATAGATTGCCCATCATTTGCTATTGTGCAATCCGTGAGTCAACAATGAATAGGATGAGTTGTACAATCTGCAATAGAATTAGAGGACGATGGAATACATGACAAATTAGATCCTAAAGTGTTTGTGAGTTTTAAGACATTAGTTATCCTAGATACATTATCTATGGAAAAACTGACTTTCTTAGTCACACTTTCGTTCCTAACTTTAGGTACCCATTTCTTTTTTGTCTTAGGAACCCTATGTATATGCTGATGGGCACAATTGTATTGTGCTATCAACCATTTCACGCCTTATTAGTTCTTCTTATACAACCCTATAGTAACTTTTTGAATTTGTGATAGAGGAATTCTGATGTCAACATATTCTTACGGGGTGTGTATGCAACAGATTTGTTCGCGTTGACTTTGTTATTCTAGTTACTAATGGCACTACTTAGGCTCTAAGCTCTAAGCATTCACGCATCCAAAACTTAGAAACATAAGCATCATGATTCGAATTAAACACACATCTTTCACAAGTAGCACAAATACATTAACAATCGAAGTTCTGGAATTATAAACTGTCATTACACGCATTTACTAGACATTTGATTTTGATTAGAAATACGCAGAAATCCTAGGTGATCTTCTACTTTCAGTCATCTTAAACTTCACAAGACTAGTGTTTGGCACGACCTACCTTTCATTTGATTGCTCCTAGTTGTTGGAATGCTAACATTAGATATTGTGACTACTCAATGTAGATGTAGATACCGAGGATTAGTATACCTAGAAATCTGATTCAACTGTGTGCACTTTTGTTGTACTACTTGCATCGATACATCCTTGTTTAATCACTATTGTGTTTTCTTACCACTTGCTTTGCTGTTTTGAGGCAAAATCTATGGAGTGACTGGTTTTGGAATAAACCCTCTACTCATTAGTTTTTAAAACTGACTTTTTCCTTTGCAAAATAATTTCTCTCAAAGAAGTCTAAAAAGGAGTCTGGGGGTCGGCTTTCCTAAAACGATGGTATTTGAATGCCTTTGAGCATTTGGTTTGTCGAACAACTGATGATTATCAAACTTAGTGTCCACAGATTATCCTTTGCTTTTTTAATGAGTTTCTTTAACTAACTTATTCAATGTTCTTGTCTGCAGTATGGAACTTCAAATCTGTATTTCAAAATATTGTTCATTTCCTTTCGAAATAACATTTGAAGCCTTTTCTTTGCAAACTGTGTCATTTTTTTTTCATTGTTCATTGACATCTTTAAAGCGATTCAAGAGAAATATGTGTTTTTTTCTAATTTAGCAAAACTCATAAAAGCTGATGTATATCTCTTTACCTTATACAAATTCATTTGTTCAGAAAGTTTTTTGTGCAAGACAGTCACATTCCCTGACCTTATTTGAAGATATAAGCATTGTACATTCAGTGATCTCATTTTCTAAATTCAATAGAAGATTGCAAATAAAACACATACATCTATAGACACACATTCTTGCACCAGCATATCATACATGTTTGGAATTCTGCCTTTATCAGATTTCAAGTTATCTTCAAGAGATTTCGACGTACTTTAATCTGCATGCATTTCTTGCTAAATTCTTGTCACAAATGTGAAACTTCATTCTGAGTTCTTAAGGGCAAGAGGGGCATCAAACATGCTTAACTAGATTTCCATACTTGCCAACTTGGGTTACGAAGATGAAAAGTCGTTTGGAATGTTTTTTACCCATGCTTAATTGACCATTTCATTCAGATGATTAATGTTATTCTATAACATTATATGCTTGTCTACTTATGCTTAATGATTTAGACAATGGTAAGAAATCTTAAGTTTTTTGAAAATATTTGGCTTTGTTTTCACTAATGTTTTTCTCTACATTTCTTTCTTATTCATTTGCCCTTGTGCAACTGAATTTCAAAATAGCTGAGTCGGGGTTTAAAAATTTTCATAAAGACTATTTAACTTTGTATAGTCAAAAGGATTCACTAAGTCTTTATTCAATTTTGATCGACTCTCATTATCAAGAGTCAGAGTCTCTTCCCGATTGGGGACGAGTCTGTTTGCAGGATCAGATTGGTCATGTGGGATCGCATACAAACATGGTATCTTTATTTTTGCCTTTTTGAGGTATCCCTTGATTGGCAAAGTAGGGTCTTCTTTTTCCAATAAATGTAGGCATTAGGGGTGCTAACTATGATGGTTTGGATTGACAGAACTCATTGTAAACAATTTCATTCAAAAACTTTAAACTGTTTTCATTGAAATCATTTTGTCAATATCTTTTTCATACCTTAACTTCAAATTCCGTTATACCATTTGTTTTCCCTCCATAGACAAGACCTTCGTAATGTGACATTGGTATTTAAAAGAACTGTTAGACTAACTCATCAATGTTTTCTCCCTTTGACAACAGAAATTTTCATTAGCTTTCACTTTTAAACCTTCTTTTATGTCAATTTCTTTTTGAGCTAATAGTCCTAGAAGCTTCATTTACTTATGTTCAAGTTGTCATAGTCAACCTGTAACGTTCATTAAAGGCCCTTTGTACCTCTCCAAACCCATCTGTTTATTTTGAAGTGCAACTAAACAACTATCCCGAATACTATAAGATTTCCCTAGATTCTAACTAGTTTCCGCAAGAATAGAATTTGCACCATTTAACTCTTTTGAGTCCATGTTTGCAATTGCTTGTCTCTTTAATTGCTTTGAATCTTTTTATTTTCATCGACATCAAGTTTTAAATTAGCAAGTCAACACCTCATCACACATTCTAACATCATTTTGGTCATCCTGAATATCATATCACTCAATCCTGTGAGTAGGAGTGACATTACTATCACCGATTCCACCTGTCACATGTGTTATTAATGGATTCAGATTGGTCCAAATTTGTATTCATTGGCAATACACATTATCATAGTACCGTATTGTACCTTTCCAATGGCACATATTAGTCCTGAGTCTCATTTGGAACCTCCTGGATCTTTGCCAAGTAGCTGTAATGTGCTTACTAACCTCTTGTTTATCAATCACTTCAACCGTGTCTGCTATCCAATCAGAATGCTCTGCTTGAAGTTGAACACCTTTCTCACTATGATTTACAAGCAACATCCTTTCCTTGATGATACTGATCTTTAACCCTTTTGGCTTTCTGCATTCCCTTAGCATAATGACCAATTCCTTGCAATTAAACACTGTATCCCGAGACTGTTTCAACTACAGGACCACCTACATTTCCCTAGCCCCAACAACAATCTCCACTACCCCCTCTGATTCCTACAACTTTCCCAGTCTGATTTTTATCATTCTTAACTTGGAGTAGATCCACATTCTTGTTCTGGTGGTTTAAGGAAGTTCTGAGGTTGTTGTCGTAGTTTGTAAGAGTTATCTTTTAGTTCATTTGTAATGAGAGTCCAAAATTTTCTGCTTCTTTATCCTTCTGAGCTTGTTCAGGATCAACACTGTCTTACCTTCAGAACCTGACCACTGGTGTGTTGATAGGTTTGGCTATCTCATTGCTTTGTATCTTGTAGTTGCATGGAGATCTGGTTGGAAGTAAAGCTTTTGATGATGGTGCATATGCATTGTAGGTTTAGATGTTTGATAATAAGAGATCTTGAATGTTTTAGCAACCACAAGTGCCTAAAATGGTTAGCATTCTTTGGCCATATCTTCAGCACGGAGTTCAATAACTTCCTTGGTATTGTTTTAGAATGTCAAATAGCATATGGTATGAAACTGTCATCCAACTTGTGTTTGTTCTTCACATAGTGAACAAATCTGACCATTCTGGTTGAAGTTGTTAAAAAATTGAACTTTGACTTGCATCGTTGCAACTGTCAAATGTTTTCAGGATCATTTCATTCATCATTTTATAGAATCATGTGTAGTAAGACCAATTTTCTCCACGTGATAGGTGAATTGACCTAAACACCCAAATAAGTTGTCTTGACATCTTGAATAATAAGTGATTCTACCTTGTTGTAGCCTTTCGATGGCTATCCCACATTCTTTGAGCTACCTGACATACATGCATCAACAGTTGAGTATATTTTCATCTCCCCAATCGCAGTCAATATTAAATGAATCGCTTCTTTTTTCATAATTCAAAATGACCTCTGTTCTCACGTAGGTCATATTCATAAATAGTCTCGACTGTTGTTTGTTTCAGGAACTGCTAGAGAATCCTCTGTTGCAGGAACACTGGGTGTTTGTGAAAATCGTTGGAGTTAAGGACTTTAAAGATGCACACCAAGTAAGGCATCACCAATTTGTCTTGTATCAATGTATCTAAGAAACTCGTGATCGCCATTGGTGCATATCCGTTTTGCAAGCATTTGGACCGAATCCCTTGATCCAGCTTCGCCATTATGTTTTTATGCCTTTGATTTGTCGGTTTGTAATTACAATGAGTTTGTCATAGAATGATTATAGAATAATGAAGTGAAAAATGATTGAAAACTTAGAGTAATCAATGTTTGATTGGATTGTGGTTTTAATTCAAGAAGAACTTAATTCCACGGGATTTTTACAAGTCAAAGATTTAAACCGAAAATGAGTGTTCTTTCAACTGGGATTTAACAAAATCGAGAGAAAACCGTGACAAGAATTAATTGGTTTGTTATACACAATAAAAAAGATATAAAAGTTTGTTGATTATGATCTTGTAGTCCGAATTTAGAGTCCATAGAAGTTTGTATTGTCTGATGGATGTTTTGATTAAAACTGTGATTAATAATATATTCCAAAAATTCGTACAAATACCATCTGATTCGGGAAATTAGGTTTCAAAACATGGTTTTCAAATGGACAAAACGCAAATGACGTTTGTCAAAACCGCAACTATCTTTGATCAAAACCTGTCACTATTTTGCTAAGCAATACGCATCACTTTCTTGATCAAAACGTCAAACGTCTTCTATGATCAAAACGCAGTGGACCTTCGAGCAAAACGCAATGTCTTCTATAAAACCCAATGTTCTTTGATCAGAAACCGCAGCCTGTCCTTTATCAAAACGCAATGTATAAAGAATTTGGGCAGAGTAACGTTTAGTCAAAATTCAATGGTGGTCTTCAAAACGCAACCTGTGGAGACAAAACGCAACAAAAAAAAAATATCAAATCGCAGTGACTTTAGAATCAAAACGCAACGACTTGAGATCAAAACGCAGCGATTTGAATCAAAACGCAATGACTTGAGATCAAAACGCAACGACTTGAGAACCAAAACGCAACGTCTTCTAATCAAAACGCAACCAGTACAAATGTCACTTTCAAGTACCCAGTACTTGTTTGTCTCTATTCTAAAAACGCAACCAAGAACTTAGTCAAAACGCAATGACGAAAAAAACTTCAAACTACTCACCTTATACCCATTTTATCCACGAACTAAGCTATAGAACCTTAATAAGTGATACAAGGGATTGTTCTAAACACAAAAGTACACAACTTTAGTCATTTTAGCCACGAAATGAAGATCAAACTTTGCTTTTCTTTGTTTTTTAGTTCGAACCAAAACAACAAAAATAATACACGAATTTTGATTTTTAAACCACAAATCAAACACGAAACACCCCCATAGCTCTGAATCCAAAAATGTCGGAAACCAATACTCCACGTTCCCTTCATTAACTTGTTGCTACGAATTCAAGAAGAAAAGAGAAGGAAAATGAATGAAGTTTAGGAGAGAGAAACAAAAGAGAGAAAGTAGGTTAAATTACTTTGCAAAATGAAAGTTTACAATGAACGCAAGCACCAATTTTTCCTTGAAGGGAAAATGGTATATATACCCTAACACAACTACATGGGGCATGGGCTTTTACTTGGGCCCCGCTTGGGATTGACTTGGCTTTTAGCCCGATACAATACAATATTAGCTTACATTTACGAGCCCGATTACCCTTCTACCTATTACAAAAAACAATAACTAATTAATTACCGGAACCTAATAAAATGAACGAATTTCCTTTTTCGCTCAATATTTTTGAGGCAACAATATTTTATCAGTGTAGTACAAAAATTTAAAGGATTTCAAAACAATTAAGAATCATAATTTTATGATTAAATATAACGAAGGAGTTATTGAATTAAACGCGAGTTTATGACAATAAATACTTTTATAAAACTATTTCTATAAAAGTTACTGTTCATCTCAGACACGAACATTTTGAAAACATCATTAATTTGATAAAACTTTTAATTACAAAGACGTACTCGAAATAATCACTAAAAATGAGTAAAAAACAATAAAAATACGAATAAGTACCGCGGGTTATACGATAACAAGAATATATAAAAATAAATTTAAAAACTGAGTATGAAACAGGCTTATTTCGAAAACCACTGATTCACCGGCGGACTAAAAATATGGGAAATTGTGAATATTTTGATGAACACGTCTAATACGAAAGCGTGGACATAAAAAACATAAGAATCAAGCATAAAACGATAAAGTTTACGTCTTTTCACAAAAGAGATATTATAAACGATTTTACTTTCTAAATATGATTTCACTAAACGATTAATGGAGATGTACAATATAGAATTATATATGGTATTATTTAATCAAGTGCTTAGTACTATATACGACCTGATACTTAATAGGTTTTGCATTCGGTCATTATCGTGACGCATTATCTGTTGTGATATACATTGTTGATTGTTCAATTCACTCGAGGTGAGTTCATAGCCCCACGTTTTACATTTACAATGATTTACAAGTTTTGGGGTGAGAAACATATGCATGTTTTACAAATAGGACGCAAAGTACATTTTAACATGATTACTGTTTGCATAAGTAGCTAACGATAACCCTCTGTGCCCACATCATGAACCTGTCAATTGCTAGTATACGTGAGCGCGAATGTTATGCATAGATCCTATTGGAGATTGACAATCCCAGTTCATATTAGCTATCCAACTGGAAACAAACGAACGTATACCAAGTCGGTCGAAGGGGGGTGTGGGGGTGTGTGATGTAAGTATGTTGCCGGGTTAGAAACATCACCATGGTCAATGTTTTTGCAATTTAATATTGCAATTCATACATGTCGAGGTTTAGTGTCATAAGCTTAGGAAAACGTAATTACATTTTATGATGTTTGCATCTGTTGCATTATCATGGGGAAATCGTGCGGTCCTACATTATACACAAACCTTTGAATTCACTCAACAATATGTTGACGTTTTAAATCAATGTTTTTCAGGAGGTCAATAAGGCACGAGGTGCAAGGGATACATTGGTGCTTATATATTTTGGATGCACATGCTAAAGATTTGATTGCATTACATTTTGGGATAAATTGTTATGAACTAGAATCTTGTATTTTGTATTTTGAACAAGTAAAGCTTCGGGCTTTTATATCAAACACTTTGCTAAATCTAATGTATCAGTTTTAAACGACTTTTTGGTCATTCTTATATTATCTTGTGTTATTGATCTATGATGTACCACCCTCAGACCATATTCCGCTGCGATCCCTTTTGGGGGTTTTACAGATTGGTATCAGAGCCAGGTTATAGAGAACCAGGTCAAATGATTTTGCTAGACTATAACCGTTTTCAAGCATTGCATTCATACAAAGGGATTTTCACGGGACATACACTAGTTGTTGCATTAGTTGATTAGACTAGATGCATTCATGATTGATATACATGTTATGATATAAATGTATATTACTATAAGAGTCTTATATTAAATACTAATATAAACTATTTTGGATTTTCAGATACTGTCATGTTGGATTCTGAGGATTCCACAGTTACATACACTAAGGTATCCAGTCCGTTTGAGGGCTTATCAGACATTGGATCCCCAGGAGTTGTTGGACCTGAGTCCGAGGGACTACCCTGGATGCTAGATGACCCATATGTGCAGGTCGTTTTACAAGCCTCACCATCACCGGACTACGTGCCTGGCCCTGAGAAGCCAGAGCAGGCACCACCTCTACCAGACTTTGTTCTAAAGCCGGTTTAGCCGGAGTTCATGCCACCAGAGGATGAGGTCTTCCCAGCTGAGGATCAGCCACTGCATGTTGCTGTCTCACATACTGCTGACTTACCAGGATATGTTCTAGAGTTCGATTCCGAGAAGGATCTTGAGGAGGACCCTGAGTAGGATCCTGTCGATTATCCTGCCAATAGAGGAGACGATGGCGATGATAAGGATGAGTCATCCGATGATGATAAGGATCATGATGTTGATATTGAGGGGGATGAGGAGGAGGAGCACCCAGCTCCTGCCGACTCTATAGCTATTGCTTTGCCAGCTATTAATCATGCCACATCTGCTGAGGAGACTGAGCCGTTTAAGACCGACGAGTCTGCGACCACACCACCACCACATCCTGCATACCGCGTTACTGCTATAATGTCGATCCGAGATGAGCCACCTACACCATTTTGGTCTGAGGCAGAGATTGCCAGACTCCTTGCCATACCATCACCTCCACCATCACCACTCTCCCTATGGTTATCACCACTACCTCAAATTCCCTCACCACCACTACCAGTATCATCACCAATACCTATATCACCTCCACCACTACCTGCTAGCCCTACTTATCCTTTGGGATATAGAGCTGCGATGATCCGGATGAGAGCCAAGGTACCATATACTTCCCATCTACTACCACTACCAACACCTATTGTACTTCTACGTACCAGGGCATCTATGGCCATGATGAGAGCTGCTGCACCATCTACCTATATCTTAGCATCTCGATCAGAGGCACCACCGTCAGGGACACCACCACTCCTACCTATACCGCTACCTACTCCATTACCACCATTGCTTCTTCCCTCTACTGACCGTAGAGCGGATGTTCATGAGGCTTGCTTACCGCCTCGGAAGAGGCTATGCTTTGCCTTTGGTCTGAGATATGAGGTGGGCGAGAGTTCATCTGCTCCCACTGCTAGACCTGATGGAGATTTCAATAGAGACTATGGTTCCATTGCCACTCTATATGATGAGATTATGTGAGATCCAGAGAGAGATATTGGTTATGGGATTACCGACACTTAGGATGAGATGCTTGTAGGTATGTCAGGGGCACCAGCGACTGATGAGACAGAGTTAGGTCGACGGGTGACAGACCTTGTCATGATTGTGAGACAGGATACCGATGAGATATATGGGAGACTGGATGATGCACAAACTGAGCGACAGATGGT
>BQNB010088518.1:11536-27642 GCA_026074375.1 Tanacetum coccineum | reverse complement strand
GGTAGGAAGGGTCAATGTTGATGAACACACATGTGTAGGGTCCTAGATAAGCTCGAGGGACTTATAAATAAGCCGTGGCTTCATAGTTGGGCTCGTTGGGCCGGTTAGGCCCGTATGTGGACTCGTCTTGGTTTACACGAGTGAACACTTGGCCCATTAGTCTCTTGGCAAACCTACATAGGGTTCGATAAGTCCTAGTGAGGAAAAAGCCATGTTTTTAACGTATACCCACATCGAGTTCTTCATGCAAGGGGTTCCCAATGACCCATATGCATTCCGAAGCCATAGTCCATCGCTCATGTTAAAAGTTTACGTGTGAGGTCGTATAAATTCACGTATAAAGGTCATTAGTTGCGTTAGGGTCCAAGTTCTTTTTCTAACAAAAGGTTTAATGTTTTGCTCGTTATAAATCTTCGTGTTATGCGTTCCTAAGCCATAGTCCATCGCTCATGTTAAAAGTTTACGTGTGAGGTCGTATAAAGGTCATTAGTTACGTTGGGGTCCAAGTTCTTTTTCTAATGGAAGATTTAATGTTTTGCTTGTTATAAATCTTCGTGTTATGCATTTTAAATAGGTCTTTGCACCACACAAGCTCATATACATACATTAGGTGCGTGAAACATGCATGGGTCGAACCATGCATGTCCATGCTCATGTTATTTGCCCCATACAAATATCACGTGACCCATATATCAAAATATGAATAAAACGAGTTGAATATGGACATGTAGAGTTTTTTTTTTCTTGAACGGCAACTTTATTAAAAAAAAACTAGCAAGGAGCTAGAAAGACATTATAAAGAAATAAGATAGGGGTTTTTTAACCAATACTCCCAAGAAAAAAGAGTTTAGTTCGAGACTTACAATAGTCCTAGAGTCTTGTTTGTGGATTGTGAAGCAAACCCGAATCGTATAAACCCCAAATGGTGTAAGTATGATCGTATTTTCCTTCCTAGCTTAACCCAACGCCTTAGTATCCTTGTCTAGTGAAATGAGGTGTCATGTTTTAGTGATGCTTGACTTTGCTTAATGCGTACCGAAACCAAGAGGGGAGAAACAAAGTGTTCTTGGTCTTAGAGAGAGTTTAAGAGTCTTAGAAATGTATCAAGTGAGCTTATGAGTGTGTATTTATAGACAAATAACTAGTTACTCATTTTCTAGTCCTACACAAACCAAACCGTGCCCTCCTAAGTGTGGTTTTGTAGTTTTTAGTTAGTTGCACCTTGTATTAGCTAAACCACTAAGTACAAGTTTTAATTAGAGGATTTTGGTACAAGATATGCTTAAGATATGAAATGATATGGTTTGTGTGCCCTTCTCTTGGTTAACCGCGGCTAAGTATGGATCCAAGGAAGGAAATGGTCATTACCCAATGGATACTTTGTCTTTAGGAGACCATTAGGACATTCATTTATTGAACCATAGTTGTACATGTACTTATGTAATATTTAGGAAGATTTCCTAGTTGTTTTGGACCCTTAACCGGCCCCTAGTGGGTTATAGGCACAAAATTGATGAACTTTTGTGTTGAGGTTATAAAAGTGGGTATTGGTTTGAGTCTAGGTAAGTCTAGGTATTTCCGGGGTGTGTCCAAATGTATTTTATCGCGAAACGTAACCCTTTTACGTGACCAATAGAAATAAAATACGCAAAGTACATAATTATCTTCTTAATAATTATTTCTTGCTTGGTTGATGTAAACCTTAATTTATTTGATGACCGTTTACATTCATTGATTATTTTTAGTCTACGCGATTTAGCTTAAAAGTAAATATTAAAAGTAAACGCGTATCGGACTAAAATAAATAGTGATCATTAATGGAGTCGTACAATGACACGAAAATGAGAAATGTTACAGTAATACGTTAAACTTTATAAAGTTTTGAAACATAAACCATCACACTAAGACTTGACATATTACCCCAGGTTGCGTGACAAAGCCGTTACTTTCACTTGATATACTTTTGCCATCAATTAGATTTCCCCTGTTAAGGTGAGTTCATAGCCTCGCATTTTAAATCTTCTAATATTTTCATAAACCCGCGAGGGGGATACATGCTATAAACCATGAATACGAGTATTTTTCCAACTATATGCTATCCTGATATATTATTGCCTAAGTCCTTACTTTTGCCATTAAGACCCCACTATCATAGACCGTTAATTACTTTTTGGAGTAAGCGCGAATGCTGTGAATAGATCTATTTGGTGTAAACGCGTATCGGACTAAAATAAATAGTGATCATTAATGGAGTCGTACAATGACACGAAAATGAGAAATGTTACAGTAATACGTTAAACTTTATAAAGTTTTGAAACATAAACCATCACACTAAGACTTGACATATTACCCCAGGTTGCGTGACAAAGCCGTTACTTTCACTTGATATACTTTTGCCATCAATCAGATTTCCCCTGTTAAGGTGAGTTCATAGCCTCGCATTTTAAATCTTCTAATATTTTCATAAACCCGCGAGGGGGATACATGCTATAAACCATGAATACGAGTATTTTTCCAACTGTATGCTATCCTGATATATTATTGCCTAAGTCCTTACTTTTGCCATTAAGACCCCACTATCATGAACCGTTAATTACTTTTCGGAGTAAGCGCAAATGCTGTGAATAGATCTATTTGGTGTAAACGCGTATCAAAAAAAGTCTCTTTTGAGTCGTTTCTATGATTATGACTGTTGTACTATGAAATAATACCCCGATTAGCTTTCCGCTGCTATATTTTCAAAATGGGGGTGTTATAGATTGGTATCAAGAGCCAAGGTTATAGAGAACAAGTGGAAATACTTAACTATAACTACTTTTCTTTTTCCATCTAAGAAAGTCCTCCGTGCCACTACATCTTCCGGAATAGTATGTAAAGTACATAACTATTATACTATTATATAAATAACTTATGTTATTTACCACTGGGTTGTTAACAGAGTGATGTCTTCTCCCAGCCACCCTACTTCCAATATTGAGGATGCTTTTTCCTCTAACTTTCCTGACTATATCCCGGCTTCCCCGGACTATGTCCCAGCTTCACCAGGAAAAACTTATTCTAGCTCTTCAAATAACTCATTTGGTTTAGTTCCAATAGCTTCACCAACTCTTTCACTTTTTCATGATGACCCCTCTCAAGAAGGTATGGCAATGCATACTATGCTAAAGAATCACCTATTCCACCACCAACTATTGTGCCTCCATCTTCAATGTTATCTCTAATGTTTAATCCTCAAGAATTCTTTCTTCCTGAGGAATTATTGCCACTTAAGAAACGAGGTCGTGACCGATCATCCTCCTCTACTTTTGCCCTACCTCAAGCATTTGAGATAGGAGAAAGCTCTCGTAAGACAAGTCTGGAACGTCACAAGGAGCAAATTAAGGAAATTTTGAATCACCTAGATGAACTCTCTCTTAACGCATTGAGCACATAGAAGACAAAATAAAAGGTCTCAGAAAGGGTCGGGTGATCATACAACAAGATTTTAACAATCTGGAAGCTGAACTCTAAAAGGCTCATGCTCAAATTGCTAAACTTCAAAGAAAGCAAATGAGAAATAAAAACAAGATTTCTCTGGCTCGCTTCAGGATTGCTAATCTAGAACAAATTATCGAGGAGATCCAGGTTCGTCACCAAGCCGATAAGGAAAGTCTTCTGGATGCAATCTATGAACACAAGAACAGCCAGGAAGGACCATCGGACTACTAGATTAGATACTAGTTATAGCTTTTAACCTAGCCACGGGATGTGTGGTATAAATAACAACACTTGTCAAATTTTGACTATGTACAGTACAAAGGCAAGTTGTTCATGATATAATATAATGGTGATCCCGTTTTATATTCATCCTGTGTCCTATATTACATCTCTGTCTTCATCATTATGAATCTTACCATAACCCCTAGAAAATAAACTAATAAGTTAGATACTTGTTAGAATTCATATCAAATAAGTATCTATGATATCACTATTGTGACAATGTTTATTTTTGAACCTTACGCATTTTAAGGAAAGAATTATGATATCATTCTTATTACGTGTTGTCTTATGTTGATAGAATGCCTCCCAAAAGGACATCAACATCTGAAGCACCAGCCATGACTCAAGCTGCCACTAGTAAAACTTGATTGTAACAGTGTTTGCCAACAGTCTGGAAGCACAACTGCAACAAGGCACATTGTTGCAATACCAATAGGAACACTGGAGAAAGAGAAGCTCCTGTAGCAAGAAAGTGTAGCTACAAAGAGTTCATGAGCTGCCAACCTTTCAATTTCAAAGGTTCAGAAGGAGCTGTCAGACTTATCCGCTGGTTTGAGCGAACTGAATCAGTGTTTTCCCGTAGCAACTGTACCGAAGACTGCAAGGTGAAGTTTGCTACTGGTACTTTAACTGAAGAAGCTCTATCCTGGTGGAATTCTTTTGCCCAACCTATTAGGATAGAAGAAGCTTACAAGATTACCTGGGTTGAATTCAAGAAGCTTTTGATAAAGAAGTACTGTCCCCGAACTGAGGTCCAGAAGATGGAAGACGAATTTTACCATCTGACTGTGAAGGGGAATGATCTCAAGACATATGTGAGAAGATTCCAGGAATTGGCAACCTTATGTCCCACTATGGTGCCAGATTCTGAGAAAATGATGGAAGTTTTCATCGAGGGATTGCCTCGAAGTATTGAAGGGAATGTTACCACTTTATTTTACCTCTAAACCTCAAACTCTAGAGGAAGCCATTAACATAGCCCAGAGGCTAATGGATCAGGTAACAAAGCACACTCCGGTGCAAGTATCAAGTGATCACAAACAAAAGTTTAACGACAGAAGAACTTTCAACAACAACAACTACCGTAACACCAACACCAACAACCGCTACAATAATCACCAACCACAACAGAACAGAAGACAAGAAACCTTCAGGTCTTATGCTGTCACTCCAACTGAAAACAATGGGTATATTGGAAACCGTCCCTTGTGTAAGAAATGCACTCTGCATCACACAGGACCTTGCACTGTTAAGTGTAATACTTGTAACAAGGTGGGCCATCTGACCAAGAACTGCAGAAACAAAGGGCCAGCCACTGGAAGTAATCTGCTACCAGTGACAGTTACTTGTCATGCCTGTGGAGAGAAAGGGCATTATGCAAATCAGTGCCGAAAGACCACCAACAACAATGCCCAGGGAAGAGCCTACATGTTGAGGGATAGGAATGCTCACCAAGACCCGAACGTAGTCACGGGTATGTTCCTTCTAAATCAACATCTAGCTAGAGTATTATTTGATTCTGGAGCCGATAAAAGCTTCGTATCCATATCTCTTGCCTCTATGCTAAATATTCCACCCATTACAATAGATACCTTTTACAATATCAAAATGGCTGACGAAAACTTAGTAAGCACAAAACACCGTAGTAGGTTTTGTTGCAACTCTAAATTTGTTAGACCAACCTTTCAAAATTGATCTTATGCCAATAAAACTCGGTAGTTTCGACGTCGTCATTGGTATGGATTGGTTATCCAAGTATCATGCTAGAATTATTTATGACGAGAAAGTCATCCATATCCCAATCAACGGTTGAATGAACTTTTGACCTAACCGAGGTGGCCAAGTTAAAATACCTGATAAGTCTCATAATCCTATATAAAAACCGAACGATATATTATCCAGAGAGTTGTCAAGTTTTGCTAATCACTAATGGAAAAGGAAGTCAGACGAGTAAACGACTCTGAAGATTATCCAATAGTCAAAGAATTTTCAGAAGTTTTTCCTGAAGATCTACCTGGCCTTCCTCCCGTTCGCCAAGTAGAATTCCAAATCGATCTAATTCCAAGAGCGGCACCAGTAGCCCGAACACCCTATAGATTAGCTCCTTCAGAAATGCAGGAACTATCTAACCAACTTCAAGAGTTAGCAGACCGAGGTTTTATCCGACCAAGTACTTCACCCTGGGGAGCTCCTGTCTTATTTGTCAAAAAGAAAGACGGATCTTTCAGGATGTGTATCGATTATCGGGAGTTGAATAAACTTACCGTAAAGAATCGTTACCCATTACCCAAGATTGATGACTTATTTGACCAACTTCAAGGTTCGAGTGTCTACTCGAAGATTGACTTAAGATCAGGCTATCATCAACTGAGAGTCAGGGATGAAGATATTCCTAAGACTGCTTTCAGAACAAGATACAGACACTATGAATTTCAAGTAATGCCATTTGGTTTAACTAACGCACCTGCTGTATTCATGGATCTCATGAATCGTGTGTGTAAACCATACTTGGATAAATTTGTGATAGTGTTCATCGATGATATTCTCATCTACTCTCGTAACAAAGAAGAGCACGCAAATCATCTGAGAATAATCCTAGAATTACTCAAGAAAGAGAAGTTGTATGCCAAGTTCTCTAAGTGTGATTTCTGGATTCGTATCGTGCAATTTCTTAGACACTTAATTGATAGTCAAGGACTTCATGTTGACCCCGCCAAGATTAAAGCAGTTAAGAATTGGACATCTCCTACTACACCCACAGAAATACGTCAATTCTTAGGACTTGCCGGCTATTATCGGAGATTTATCAAAGATTTCTCAAAGATTGCAAAGTCTTTGACTGAATTAACCTAGAAAAACAAGAAGTATATCTGGGGAAAAGACCAAGAGTCGGCTTTTCAACTACTAAAACAAAAGCTATGTGAAGCTCCAATCTTAGCATTACCAGAAGGAAATGACAATTTTGTTGTTTACTGTGATGCATCCCATCAAGGTCTGGGAGCGGTGTTAATGCAAAGAGAGAAGGTTATTGCATATGCATCCCGACAACTTAAGCCTAATGAAGAAAACTATACCACTCATGATCTCGAATTAGGAGCAGTAGTGTTCGCCTAAAATTTAGGAGACACTATTTGTTATGGCGCCATATGTACGTGTTCAACTGTTCATAAAAGTTCTTCGCATATCCATTTGATCAGAAAGTGTTAACATGAGGACTTACGCCGTTGGCTAGAATTGATTCAGTTTACGATTGTTGAAATTCGTACCATCTGAAAGCAAATGTTGTAGCAGATTGCCTTAAGCCGAAAGAACGAATCATACCACTCGAGTTAGATCATTAGTTATGTGGGGGGGGGGGACACTTTCATCCAAACTTTACCCTCATAATTTCTCATAAGCTTCAAACCAAGGCATCAAAGAAGAACACATCAAGGCTTGAAGAAACTTACGTGGAATGGACAAATTCATTTGGAAATAGTAATGATGGAACCAATTGTATCAAGTAATCGAATGTTGGTTACCACTCTTTGGTAATCTGAGAGACTTGATCATGCATGAGTCACATAAATCAAAGTATTCCATTCACCTAGGTTCTGACAAAATGTATTAGGATCTAATAGAAAACTCTTTTGGTAGGCCCTAATATGAACGGCAGTATCGCTGCGTTGTTGGCAAAAGTTTAAACATGCTCTAGAGTTAAGCAGTTGATAAACAGATGCATCGGCTTATTGGTATAACCGGAGATTCCTATGTGGAAGTGGGAGAGAATAACAATGGATTTCATCACAAAACTACCCAAAACCTTCAACGAACATGACACAATCTGGGTCATTGTCGATCGGCTCACCAAATCCGCACATTTCATCCCTACCTAAGAGACATATAGTATGGAAACCCTTACAAGGTTATACATCAAAGAAATAGTCTCCTGGCATAGAGTTCCAATATCTATCATCTCGGATCGTGAATGTCATTTCACATCCAGATTCTGGAAATTATTACAAAGTGCTTGGGGTACTCAATTAGACATGAGTACGGCATCCATTCATCCTTGAAACGATAGACAAAGTGAAAGATACTTCCAAACCTCAAAGACGTGCTTCGACTTGTGTATATTAGATTTTAGATAAAGGATGGGAATAAACACTTACCATTGTATGAAATTTTCTTACAATAACAGTTACCATGCCAGTATTAAGGCTGCACCATTTGAGGCACTTTATGGTCGAAAGTGCAGATCACCTGTTTTCTGGGGCCGATAAGTTGGTGATGTTCAACTTTCGGGGACCAGAATATAATCCATGGAACCACTGAATAAGGATAGTGCAAATTCGACCTAACGATTGAAAGCTGCTAAGAGATCCGACAGAGAAGTTATGCCAATATAAGAGAAAGCCTTTTGGATTTTCAAGTTGGAGATCCGTGTTATGTTAAAAGTATACTCATTAAAGGTTCATCCTGATTCGGAAAACAAGAAAAGCAGTAATCCTCGGTACATTGGACCTTTCAAAATCCTTGAACGGATTGGCCCAGTGGCATATAAACTTGAGCTTCCTAAATAGAGCTCAGTAATATCCATAGTACTTTTCACGTTTCTAATTTAAAGAAATTGCTTATCTGACGAATCCCTTATCATTCCAATGAAAGAGCTTCGACTCGAACTGTACTAAACTTAACTTTGTGGAAGAACCAGTGGAGATCATGGATCGAGAAGTCAAGCAACTGAAACAAAGTCGTATTCCTATAGTCAAAGTAAGATGGAACTCTAAAAGAGGACCAAAATTTATGTGGGAACGCGAAGATCAAATTCGTGCCAAGTATCCACATCTGTTTTCAAACATCACTCCGGCATCCAACTAAATCTCGGGACGAGATTTCTTTTAAGGGAGGGAGACTATAACAACCCGTATTTTTCATCAATGTAATTATCCATCTATTAAATTAGATGCACTGTAATATCCATCTATTATATATACCACCTTTATACAGGGAAATTTTTTGCTTTATCTCATTATGCAACGTAACTTGCATCTCTAAAGTAAACGAGCTCACGCAACCTCTACCAATGCCATCTATATCTATGTTTATATCATGTAAACGGTATCCCTAATATGTCAAGTCTATATCCTTACACTATCCTTTCTTTACCATTGTACATTATCATTTAACGTACTTTTTAAAATGTTATATCAAAACAAGCATTAAACGTTAACGTTTACATCTAAACCCTAATTATATGTAATGTATACATATAAAATGAATGTGCAAGCCTTTCAAGCATGTGTACAAGTGTACAATGCACAACATTTGAATTATATTTTCCCTCCAAGTCAATGTACAACACATTAAAGCTCAAAGTATAAGTCAATAATGCAAGAAAGTCAAACTAGGTCATTTTACCTCCTAAACCACTTTAGTTTCTTACCACCACTCTAGCACAAGGTACAAGCACTTAATGCATGACTTCTAAACCCTAAACCTAAACCCTAAGTCATTCTAAAACCCTAAACCCAACACGAAACCCTAAAACCATAATTTCACTTTTTAAACATAAAACTGCCCCCCCCCCCAAAACCTTAAACATAAAAACTAATCCTTAAACCTTAAACACTAAAATAATTAAGTTCTAACCTTAATCCTAAACCCTAATCTATCCTAAATCATAACCCTAACTTAAATTAAAACCCTAACTACTAAGCCGAAACCCTAATCTAACCCGACACCCCTTTATTTTCATTTTTACCTTTATTTTAGCAACCAATGCACCTCAAGCACTCCCTTGCTCATATGACATCAACTAGAATGCCAACCTGCCCCTTTACAAGCACCTTATTCACCTCCCTTGGCCACCAAGTAAACAAACACCTCCTTGTCACCCTTGTGGTTAGCCGTGACCCTCCACACTACTCCACCATTCATAGCAACCTTCCTAGATCTTCCTAATCACTATCTAGCTTCCCTTAGTCACGACACTAAGGCTCTTTGAGCACTATATATAGCCGAAACATACACCCTCATTCAAACACATCTCAAATTTCATCATAAACACAAATGGTTTCTTAAATCAGACCAAGAAGGATCAAGTGAAGTCCCTAAGCTCATTTATGAAGCCACGAATCAACTGGAAAAAACGGAAACCCTTTGAATCGGTTACTAGGCGTACGAACCCGAAAACCCCATTTTGACCCGTTTTATCTCAAGTAAGATCAAAATCTTATTTCATAAGCTTATAATCTGTATGTTCATAATACTCTTAAGATCATATATGAAATCTTGTTAAAGCCTTGAATCCTCAAACCCATGCGTTTATTATTAAAACCCTAAAAACGACCCATTTTGATTTTCTAGCTAACGAATCCTTTTTCTAAACTTTTGTTACGTTAAAACATCTTATTTTAGCTTATTCTAATAAGCTATAACCTGCAAATATCATTTGGAACCCTAAAATAAACCTGCATGGCTTTTTTTTTTTTAGACTTGTTTGTTTTATTTCATGCAAGGGGTATATATCGTAACTTTCTGAAATTTATAACTTAGAGGGGCTGGAAGTGTCATTATTCTTAAGTTTAACTATAAGAATACTATCTTGCCAAGTTCTAAAGTTTAAAGGTTTTTTTAAATTATTTATAGTTTATATATTAAGGACTACATAAACTTCGTAAAGTTTATAAAACCAAGGGTATATTATTGCTATTTTTGCTCAATTAAAAATTTATAAAATATAATATTTTTATATAATTATAAAAATATATAATAATATTATAACTCCGGAATTTTATTTAAAACCCGACACAATAATCTGGTTATTAATAATCATCGATCGGCGCATTATAAAGCATTTACGTTATATATTTTAACGTAATTTATATGACTAACTTTGATGAAACTTAAAATCTTATCGTTATCACGTTACTAGGATTTTATGTGAGGAGTTTCATTTTGGGTATACATTTTGACTGAGTTTGCTGGATTTACGATTTAAAGTGTCCTGGCTTCTCAAAATGTTTACTACATGACCTCTGAATTATGATGGCCCGAACAGTGATACAATTATTTTAAAATTAATGAAAATCAAAGTAATACGTTAAACCTTTATAAGTTTTGAAACTTAAAACCATCACACTAAGATTTGACATATTACCCCAGGTTGCGGGACATAGCTGTTACTTTCACTTGATATACTTTTGCCATCAATCAGATTTCCCTTGTTAAGGTGAGTTCTTACCTCGCATTTTAATTCTTTAATGGT
Organism: Tanacetum coccineum; assembly: GCA_026074375.1. Classification (NCBI taxonomy): domain Eukaryota; kingdom Viridiplantae; phylum Streptophyta; class Magnoliopsida; order Asterales; family Asteraceae; genus Tanacetum; species Tanacetum coccineum. The sequence continues at coordinate 16,634 of BQNB010088518.1, read as the reverse complement.
TTTCATAATAAACCCGCGAGGGGGATACATGCTATAAACCATGAATACGAGTATTTTTCCAACTGTATGCTATCCTGATATATTATTGCCTAAGTCCTTACTTTTGCCATTAAGACCCTACTATCATGAACCGTTAATTACTTTTCGAAGTAAGCGCGAATGCTGTGAATAGATCTATTTAGGACTGAGCTTCCCCGTTGGTGTACCTATACTTTCTGGTAACCAAACGCACTTCATTTGAAACACTATGCGGGTGTTTGGCAAAGGCACCCGTTGGGGCAACTTATTGTGATTATTGATTATCTCAAGGTCTCGGTGCATGAGCTTAGGGCAATAATACTATTTTCTATAATAATTGTACTCATTGCAATTATTACACTTATGGGTGTATAACAACGTAACCCACTATTGAACTTGTATTCAAACTGTTTACCATAAACCTATGAATATCACTCAACCATTGTGTTGACCTTTTTAGCATGTTTATCTCAGGTATTTGAGCAACTTATGGCACGGAGTGGCACGGACTTGAAGATGGCTAAACTGTTATCATTCAAACTTTATGTTTTCATGTAGATTTTAGGACCTCTGTTTGTAAAAACTCTGATGAAATAATGAATGATAACTTATCTTTTAAAAAAATGTCTCTTTTGAGTCGTTTTCTATGATTATGACTGTTGTACTATGAAATAATACCCCAGATTAGCTTCCGCTGCTATATGTCAAAAATGGGGGTGTTAAAGTTAGGGATTCTGGTTATTTGGCAGATGTAGAGGTAGATCCCAAAGAGACTAGTTTGAGGGATGATGTTATTGTCAGGGGTAGTGATGAGCCTCACTTAGAGCAGGATATCAATCCAGAGATTCAAGCAAAGATTGATGAGTGTATTGCTTACGCGGATGCTCTTAGGGATAGAGGGATTGATGCTAGAGTTGTAGTTGAGGTTGTTGATCAAGAGGAGAGTAAGACGGGTGCAAGGGGGCTAGTTAAGGTTAGAGTTGAGAGGGTTACGCATCCTGTAATTCCAGAGAATACCCCTGAGCCTGCCCAAGAGGAGAGAGTTGTAGAGTGTACGTATGAGACTTTGAGGAGCCTGGTGCAGAGATTTTATGATCACACAGAGGCTATCCCAGTCCATCGTGTATAGGTCATTGAGGAAGTTCAAAGGGAGCAGGGACGTAGGATTGTTGGGGTTGAGTTGGCAGTCACTGCTTTGACTGAGAGGATTGCTTTGTTGGAGAGGGATAACAGGAGGCTCAGAGGCACCGTGAGTGTTGAGAGTCAAAGAGTTGACCGACTCCAGCGCGACATGTCACGTACGTAGAGAGAGCTGAGGCAGATGCGACGAATTTGATTTTATGATCGAGTGAGAGTTGGCAGATTTGAGGCGTGTGCTAGGAAGCACATGGGTTACCGTCCTTAGATGCGTTCATTAGTGTTGCAATATTGATCAGTAGCGTCTAGTGATGACCACAGTGTTAGAAACTCGTATTTTTTGTATTTTTAAAACAATGTGATGTAATCACTAATGTTCGATGATATGAAATTGATATTTACCTATGATATGATGTCATGATTTGATTTACTTATGCTTTTGCGTCATGCATTATGGGGTTTCCATGAATATATTTCGATCATGTATTTTCTATGTGAATTAACTATAAATTTTATTTAACACCGTTAGTGATCTCGCATCACCTAGAAATCTCATCGAGTGTTATGTTGTTATGTTGTAGGAAGATGCCTAACACATGATCCGGAGCATCCATGACTCGTGAGGAGATTGAATACTTGAGTGCTCGCCGAGGGGTCGGCCATACAATTAAGGGGACCGGCCATCTGACAGTAGGAATTTTTTTTTCTTTCAATCTGAGTCTAGGATTCTATTTTGCACAAAATTAAAATTGGGAACTTATCAAAATAATTATTTATATACCCACAAAATGACTTAACCTTGGTTTAGTCAAGACTAAAGACTTTCTACTTAATATATATATATGATATATATATATTATATATTATATATATATATATATTATCTAATACATTTTTAACAAATCCTTCTCACGACTGGGTACATGAAAAAAAAAAAAAAAAAAAAATCTATTTTCATAATTGTTGATATATGCTAAAAACATTTTTCAAATAATACATAATGATCTCACATTTGTTGCCAAAAATATATAATCCAATATATATTTTGACAATCTTGATTGAGCAACATTGAATCAAAGAGCACTTGGATTATTTCTTAGGTTTTCTTTTCTTAGAGTCAAAATAATCATTACTCCACATTTGTTACATATACGCACACACAAGGTTTATAAATACAAACACAAATCTCATTTTAATATGTCTACAACACATAAGATTTGTTTAAGAAATCTTAAGAGCATTACAACTAGCAGGAATAATAAAACTACTTGTATAATATAATTTCTATTGAAGAGTTTATTTCTCCTTCATGCATGCTTGCTTACATTTTTTTTGCTAAATGCCTTTAGAGTTGATCATGTTTAAAACAAAATTAGGAATTTGCTTATCTATCTTTTTTCTTGCTAAATGTTGTAGTTTTATGTGCCATAAAAACTAGGACTTGCTGCAAAATGGCCACAAAACAGTCCACTTTTTTACCATTTCTTGAAACAAAACAAAAACCTAGTCTTTTCAGGTGGCGGCCCCCTTAAATAAAAAGGGCGTTCCCCTTAAAATTAAAGGGGCCGGCCATACAATTAAGGGGACCGGCTACCTGAAGCACGTATTTTACTGTTTCTCTATGCTTTTTGACCCTCTTTCACCTAGACTTAGCTATAATTTCCCTGAACTCACCAATATCCTTTAATTGACTTTCAAACAATGTCCATCCTTCCTTAATTACACCATTCTCTTAGTATAAATCAACCCTCATCCTTAACACATTCTCCACACTCATCTTGCTTCTATATGTCTTCACCTCACAATAATTAACCCAACCTTCAAGAAGTTGCCAAAATTTACCATAAGAGTTTTGGAGAAAGAAGTTGAACTCTTGTAACACATCAAATATGGATGATGTTAACTTACCTACTCAAACATCCAAATTACAAATATCCTCTCAATCAACCATCTCAAGAGAACTCTCCTTACCACTCAATAACAATCATGATTTCTTACAATACTCATCACTTCCACTTGGTGATTCTTGCAACACTAATAATGGACACACTCTTTCTCTACCACAAGATATCAATCAACCTCAACTCACACAACCTTCATTCCCTCATTCACTCATCAACCCACATGTTGCTAATATGCTTCATGCTCAATCTTCACCTTCACCTCAAAGTGACAACCAAACTCAACCTCCACTTCCTCCATCTCCAAGTAGAGAAATGCTCATAAATAACATTAATCAATTTTAAGAACTATCAAACCTCCTAGCTATGCATCTCTCACAACGTAACACTCCCTCATCTCTTTACTCTCCAAACTTACCTCACACTCTTAACTTGGATCAAGTTGAACACCATGTTGGTTATTGTCCTTGTTGCATATTCACACAAAAACAATTCCTAACCTTGAGTGAAGATATCAATTGGATTGAAGATATCATTACAAGATAAAGATAAAAGATTAGGAAGATTTAGTTTCCTAATACAATTAAGATTCCTTTGTAAGTCTTATGGACTCTATATATATAAAGAGATCCCTAAACATTGTTTATGTGTGTGTTATGTGTGTTACGTATGTGCACAAGAAAAGATGTAGACGTCTAGAGTGGTTTAGCCTCAAGATCAAAGTGTCTTTGATCTTGTTACATTTAGGTAATTGTTCTATACTGATCATATAGAATTGGGGGTTGTATGAATGTAAAACCTTGTTCAATAACATTGTTCTTATTTATATTCCGTTGTTTAAATTGTTATCTTTGTTATTATATCCTAGATAAGCCTAGATCAAACTCTACAATTTTCTCTTTTTTGGACAATTTAGAAGAGATAATTATGGGAAAGGATTTGTCTCCATGCAGGTATACGTATTCTAAGTGGTGAGGCAAATTTTTTAGCTCAGGTTTCTTCTCATCGATCTCGTTAGCACTGGCTGAATAAAGGTGTTCACTTTCAACTTTATTAGGTTCTGTTGTTTCCTGTGCAACTGGATACGGTGTATTGACATAGTTGATACGCCGTATTGGTTCCCCTGAATCAGAATTATCGGCAGCTTTATGTTGATAGAAATAATGCCTAAAAACGTTATTAATATTTTTTGACCTCTCTACGTTTTGATAATCACAAAATGTAAAAACGCTCAATGTAAAATTTAAACCTAAACAAGTAATTAGTAGTAAATTTTTATTTTGAAAATTAAATCACTTAAAAGTATGAATAAATAAATGCTTAATGCATTTTATGATCAAATGAATTTTTATTCAACCTCACTTTTTTTTATAAAGTGTTACAAACATTTTTATAACTTTTACAAAACATTTTTGTATTTAAAAGAAATGTTTTATTCAAAATAAATATTATAAATTCAAATTTTCTACCCAAAAACGGCTAGAAATGTTCCAGAAAATACCTCCTCTGGAAAAGACAAAAAATGGAGCATCCTAGCCTGGGCAGTCCCCTTAGTTATAAGGGCGGTCCCCTTAATTATAAGGGGGTCGGCCAAACAAAAACGCTCCCCATCTTGCCTATAAATACTGGACTGTTCCCCACTATTTTTCTCACCTTTTTCACTCATTCTTTTCTGTCTAAAATCAGTCCACACATTTCCTACAATCTTTTGATCATTTAATCATAAAGCTTTGTTTCCAAGTGATCCAAGCTTAAATCCTCAAGTGCAAGAGAAGAATACTTCCTACCATCAAGTGAAGAAGTATTATAGCTTAGTGTGTGTCCTTGTAACCTTGTTGCAATTGTATTATATCTTGTAAATCATTTATGTATATTGTGAAGGTGTGTATCGTAGTTGTATATAATAGGTAGATTGTGGTGATCGTTGTAAGTATAATTAGATCGGGGTGATCTTAGTAAGTTGTGTTAGATTGGTGTGGTCAAGGTAGTGTCTAGTTGAAGTGAAGTTGTGAAGTGAAGTATAGAAAGGTTATGAAGGGTAG
>BQNB010088518.1:0-11245 GCA_026074375.1 Tanacetum coccineum | reverse complement strand
TACCAAGCACGTGAAGCTTGTTCTAGGCCATAAAGGGCTTTCTTTATCTTATACACATGGTTGGGATTCTCTGTATCTACAAACCCGTCTGGTTGACTAATATAGACCTCCCCATGAAGTATGCCATTCAAGAACGCGGTCTTCACATCCATTTGATAGACGATCATGTTCATATGAGTAGCGAATGAAATAAAGATACGGATGGCCTCAAGTCGAGCAACAGGAGCGAAAGATTCCTCAAAGTCTATGCTTTCTTCCTGACGATATCCCCTCACTACCAAATGAGCCTTATTTTTCAATACACCTCCCAGTTCGTCTAATTTCACCTTGTATATCCACTTCAAGGTAATAATCATTACACGATACGGACGAAGTACGAGCTCCTAAACTTCAAGACGTTCAAACTCGTTGAGTTCTTCTTGCATGGCTTCAATCCAACAGGATTTCGTCAATGCGTCTTTATAACTCTTGGGTTCAACGGAAGAAAGGAAAGCATCAAAATAACATAATAGAGCTTCATCTTATAGTTGATGTCGAGTGGAAACCGATCTAGAAGGATCGCTAATTAAATTATCAATCGGGTGATCTTTGGTCCATTTGTTGATGTGTTCGGGTGGTTGGTTGACTGAGTGCACATTGTTTGGAATAACAACCTTAGAAGAGGATTCTTCAGAACTTGGTTTTGGAATTGGAAAATCAACATAGGGATTATTATCTATGTGTGCAACTTCAATATCATGGTCAGCTTCTTCAACACTGAGAGGAATGACTAGAGATGGTGTTTCTTGATTTGTTTGTGAGGTACTTGTAGATGGTGCACCTTGATCAATTGTCGTTAAGGAAGGTGTACCGGTTGAAACAGCACGTTCTGGAGCAATGACTGTAAGAACTTGAGGATCAACACATGGTGGAGGATTAAGGTACTCATCAAACATCGGCTGAAACAATATTTCCTAGTCTTTCTTTGTTGGTGGGACATACGGAGTTGAAGAAGGAATGTTTTGCACGAGTCCTGAACTGATTATTCTAGGAGTCAGAAGTTTAGGCCCGGGTCCTAAACTGAATTGTTCAGAAGCCATTGCTGTCAACTCATCAAAATCAACATGAATTGTTTTAATAATCCTTCGGGTTTGTTTGTTGTAGATTTGAAATGCTTTCTTTGCGGGAGCGCAACAACCAAAAATTCATATATCAGCTTTAGGTTTTAACTTACCAAGGTCTTCACCATCATTAGTGGGATAGCAGAGAGCACCAAAGACATGCAGATAGGATAAGTCAAGTTTTCTATCGTGAAGAAGTTCATACGATGTTTTGTTGTGATGTTTTCAGATTAATGATCGGTTTTGTGTATAGCTGCTTCTACCCAAAGAAATAACGAAGCCTTTGAAAAGATCAACATTGTGCGAGCAGCTTCCACTAAAGTAGGATTCCATCTTTAAAAAACGCCATTCTGTTATAGAGTGCGAGCAACTGATGTTTGATGTGAGATTTTGACTTCTTCATAGTAAGCCCTTAGTGTCTGATTGATGAATTCGGTGCCATTATCAGTCCTGATGTTACGAATAGTTGCATTTAGACGAACTTGAATCATTTTAAGGAATTTAATCACGAACTCTAGAGCTTCATCCTTCGATCTTTGAACGTAGATAATTTATCACATGTAAACCGAGAGATAATCATAACGATAACTCCATATATATTTTATCGCCATTGTACTTTAATGAAACCTCATTGGGCCCGTATTAAAGATCCTTTTGCGAAGATATAGTTTTTCTTGGATGGAGGTAGTCTCTTTAGCCTTTAGGTTTGTGGGAATGTTTCTTGCTTTTACCAAGAGCACAGGCAGAGCACAAGTGATCCTTCTGATACTTTAGTTTGGTATAAGTAACCTGACTAGAACCTTGGTTTGTGCAAGAGAAGTGATATAATCAAAAGTTAAGAATGAGTAATCTTCGATGCCACAACCAATGATTTAGTCTTTGGGCCTAGATAAGTGACATATTCGGATAAGGAGTGAAAATATATTATCTATGATAATGGGTTATAAATTTGAACCTTAGATCCCTTGCCAGTAGATTCAACACAGTCTAAGTCCACGATGAAACAGGTGGTGTTTGCGAAAAAGCTACCTTCAAGATCAGGGAATCACAAAATTGTTACTTCCCCGGAAGAATTAAGTTGTGACCTTACCCTTCCCTCTTAATAAACTGAGAGATATTGTAACGTTTCCCATTTGATAGTCTTTATAACCCATTATCTTAGCAATGTGATCATTCCTAAATCTGACGGTACCCAAAAATTTACTGATGAAGTTGATGAGGTTGAGAGCGCTTTCCGGTGGTTTCATTAGCTTTGAGCTGCGGAGGTCCAAATACCAGAGGTAACAATTTGGACAACATGTAATGTTAAGAGAGAAGATGGAACATCGGAAATTGTAGATCCCCAAGATTTAGATTGTTTGGGTTCCTTAGAGTTAGAATAGAAGTTTTTAGATTCTACAATCATCTAGCGTTGCTACTCGGGAACCTACAGATCTGTTTTTGCTTTTAATCTCATTGTTGTAATTCTAGATCCCTTTGAGTTGGTTGTAGTACCTGATTTGCTAGGGTTTCATTTAGTAGGCAATACTTTAGTGGAGGTTTAATCTACTTAAAGGGTTACCAATTATTCCCACAACTATAGTGGAATTTCATCAAAGTACCCGTGAATTATCCCACATACTAACCAAATATTCACTAAAACCCCCTTACCCGTAGGTCTCCCCATACCTTTTTACCTTTATATTACTTATGAATATTAGAAATCGATACGCACATTATCACACACCTCTCCTCACTACACTCAACCTCATACACATATCCATTATTGCCACAACCCAACGAAACATTTGCTCAGAGATAGCGACATAACTAGATTCATACTTTCTCACATTTAATGCTTAACAAGTGCATTACTGACAGGTTCAGAAATAGAATTCATCTTATTCAAACTAGATTTAACTTTCCTAGAGTGGTCTTCTATTTTATTCTTCTGATTGCTATTTGGTGGTCGCGTGATCCTATTGTTTCTTTGTATTGCCTGAAGGCTTTGATCCGCTAGTACTAGTAGTAGGTGTTACTCCTGTAGAAGTCAACAAAGGCTTGTTAGAATCTTTGGTTTTAAGAGAATCAGTCTGCTTGGGAATATTGCTTGAAGATGTGACAGGTTCATCAAATCTAACTCTTTTGTCCTTGTTCATCGGTGTGACAGCAACAAACTTCTCACTAGGTTTTGGTGAATTAGGGCAAGTCTGAGAGACATAGACTAACAATTCCTTAACGTGTTTTGTAAACATGCAATCAGATTCTAATAGAGGTTCAATAGGATTATGTGTTCTAGCGCATTCTACAAATCCACAAAGAGTGTCAGTATTTTCTATAGTCTTCTCAATATAAACCTCATGGGCATCCCTATTGTCCTTAAGTCTATGAGAAATAGATTCTATGTCAAGCTTGAACATTCCTGGAGCAATAGTGGCATTAGGTTTTGAAACAGCAGTATCGACAACATTTTTCCCTTTAAGTTTCCTTAATTTATTTTTCAATGCTGAAATAGCAAAAACCTTTTCTTGAAGTTGAGCACTTAAATCCGAATTTTCAACAAACTTTTCATTGATTTGAGCAATTAAAGAGTCACAATGTTCTTTTGATTGAACACGTGTCTTTCTAATTGAGTCAAATTGGTCTTTGTAAATTAATTTCAAATGCTCTCGTTCTTTTCTCAAATTTTCATTTTCTGAAAGTAATTTTGCCACACTATGCTCCAACTCAATGTTTATTGTTTCAATCGGATCAATGTCTTTCTTTACATTTTCCACACTATCTTTTCCTCTTAAAGATTTAATCCTATCCTTCACCTTTCTTATGACCGTGTCCTTTTCTTGTGACTGAGCTTTCAATTCATTTAATTAAAATAATTAATTTAATGTAGGAGCATTTTGGTTTTCACGAAAATTATCCTTTTAAAAAACTTCTTGATTGACTTGAGTTGTTAATTCCAAAGAAATGCAATGCTTTTCAAGTGTTGAATAACTTTTCAAAAGTTAATCGTAAACATCTTTTTCAATCAAATCTTTCTTTTTGAGAAGCTTAGTCTCAAGTTCTAGACACTTATTGCATTCATTCACACATGACTTTTTCACATCAAGAATATCCACATAATTCATAGCAATATGCACAATTTCTTGAGATATGATTTGTTTCAGGAGTTGATCATTATCAATTCTAAGCTGTTTGATTTGAATTTCAAAAGCGTTTTTGTCTACAGAACACTGATTAACAGCCGCATCCATTTGGTTAAAAACAGTTTGAACTTCAGTAATTTCATCTAAAAGAGTTTTATCAAATGCATTAAATGTATCTTTTAAAACTTTTAAAAATGGAATTATTTCAGTTACAAAACACGCTTTGGTATGTTCAAAACCCACGCACCAACAGTAATAGCATCAAATGTAGTTCTCTTTTTCACAAAATTGTCAAAATTGGCCAGTTGATATTTTAGCTTTTTAAGATTTTCATTTACCAAACTTACCTTAGGAAGTTCACTAGGAGCTTCAACTTTTACAACATCGTGTATGTGGACGAAACGGTGGCGGTTTCAGAAAAGGATGAATCTTTTAACCAGAAAGCTTATTCTGCAGACAATTCTTTTTGAGTGACAAAATGTTTACCAAAAATCTTCTTTTATCTTATTTAACTTTGAATAATCAATTAGATAAATCTTAATTTTCTTTTCTATTAAAATTGGATCATTTTGTTTATCAAGCATCTTTGATCAACTCTCTTCTTCCAAAATCAATGTCTCTTCATCATCAATCATAGACATCACAACATGTTCTTTAGCAATAACACTACCATCATATAATGTTGGTTGAATCCACTAAGCCTTTTTAATATGGAACGGATTTTGATAACCAAGAGCTTTTTTGTGAGTGTCATCGTAAAAAACTTGTGGTTTTGTTAGCATATGCATTGCTTGCGTAGGTCGACACATCTTACAAATAATATTCTCCAGTTCTTTATTTTGTTTTCCAAAACAATTTCCTTGTCAATGTATTTAGATTCTTTTTCTTTAGATTCTGTTTTGAAAATAGTTAATGTTTTTGATAAAGATTCTTTTTCTTTGACATGATTAGAATAAGTTTCTTTAAGTGTATTGATCTTCTGCTAAAAAGCCGCAAGGTTTACATTTCTATTCCGAATTAAATCATCCATTTGAGAATCTATTAATTTTTCACATTTATTCAATGCTACATTAAGTCTTTGTTCAAAAATGGCGACTCGTTCTTTGTATCTCTCAAGCTCATCGGTTAATGATTCATTTACCATTTTATTTGTTTGATTTTCCTTATCTAGATTAGCTACGTGATCAGTCATTTGTTCAACCAAAGATAGCACCAATAAATCTTTAGGTGCAGAAGAATTAGTATCCTGAATACCCGCATCTTGTGACTCTTGCAGATATTAAGAATACGGAATGATATTACTATCACTATGTATCTCATTATCTTGAAAATCGTCAATATGTGTTTGTTCAGAATACTACATCTCTTGCACATCCTGATTAACCATATTATTTGGATAAAAATCAGAATATGGTACCTTAGAGAGAACATCAGAATCACAGCTTGGAAGATTTGCCATCAGAACTGCTTTAGCCGAGGATAAATCATCACAATTCGAGTCATAGGCATCCAAGTCTTTAGTCTGGAAAGCTGAATTCTAAGAATGCAAGTTGCTCTTCATCCAATATCTGACCCGCTTCCTGAGCTTCGGCTAACATTAATTTCTCCTTAAACCATGCAGCATTCCTTGGCCTTTTTGGCTGAGTACACTGTCTCGCCATATGCCCTTCTCCTTGCTGAAATGTAGGAACATCAAGACCAGAGTCTAATTGAGGAAAGTCAGTTTGAGAGTGACGTGTCACTGATGGAGATATGAATTGTTGAGGGGAAACTTAATGTTGTTGTGGATTGACTGGAGTGATGACATCAAATAACGTTACATTTATACCATCATTTATCCCAAATAAATTATCCACTTTTATATAATTATTGCAAGAATAATTACTTAATTGATTAAAGTTGTAAATTGCAGCTTTTACGGAGTGATTTGTGAAGACATGCTAAAAGGCGCACTTTTTGAAGCTTAAACGATGATATTTGAAGATTACTTATTTCTGCTCAATATGCCGTATCTAGAAAAGAAGATACGGCGTATCAGCGCCTGGACTTCACAAGAAAACGCGTTTGTTCAATTCCCTATACGGCGTATCCTGCCAATCTACATACGACGTATCCAGTTGGATAAACATTCAAAGATCCTGTAATAAATATAAATGGGGAAAGATATATTTGATTGATTGTGAACGTAGCGCGCACTCCAAAGAAATTACCCCTATACGCCGTATTGACCTCATTCAATACGGCGTATCCATCAATTTTCAGAGGCTATAAATAAAAGACTCAAAAACGAGTTTTCGGTGTGCAAAATCATATTCTCTATACCATACACATAAAAGTCAATTTTCTAAAGAGAAGAAGAGCAGCCAAAGGTCAAGCATCAATCACGATTCTATAGAAGACACCGTGTAATTCCTATACTCTTGTAATCATTTAATTGTTGGTATCGTTCGGTAAAACGTTTAGTTTACCTTGGTTATTTGATCACGTTTGTATAATTACAATGGTTATGGGCTAATACCCTCGGGTATTAGCCATCTTAACGAAGATTTAATGTTTGGTTTGTTTTAATCCAATTGCTTAATTTATCGTTGAAAGTTTAATTATGTTTATCACCTAATACTTGTCTATGTGTTTGAATATGCGACCTATCATTCAACTGGGTCTAGTTATGCCAAGTGAACTAGATACTGGGATAGCTCTACATATCGTGTTTTATATTACTGGACCAATAGGATCACGAATAATGTTCTATCTTTGCCTTTAAATTATGAGCTTAGTTGGACCGGCAGGTGACCCGTATGCTTCAACAAGTATGTTCTTAATTAATTGGTAAAGACTTGAACAGTGAACTACCAGCATATAAAATATCGTCAAACAGTAAGTGGGTAAAGTCCCGATGGGCTAGGGTTTAACAAGATCACCATTGCTTTAATCCCTAGATAGATTATAATTAAACTAAAAGGATGCTTTATGCGGATATGTTAATTGTGACAGATTTCAACGTGTCTAGGTCTTAGGATGATGTCCCGCCTAAGTCTTAAGAATGATATGCCGCTTCGAGATAAGTAATTATTACACTAAATAAACAAACCAATATTTAATCAGATTTAATATGGCTAATACAGTTTTCTATCAATTGGCTTGTACCGCTTTTTTATCTTCTGATTGTTTTCTTGCATGTTTATTGTGTTTTAAATTGATTATTGTCACCATAAAACCTGTGCCAGTCTCTCAGGCTGAAAACCCCCCATTATCATTAGAACTAGGTTTAGCATAGGTTTAACAAGTAATTAGATTAATTAAAATACTAATAGAATATAAGGTTAACGATCTCGCTCTTAGTGTTCGACACCCTACTTACCACGAAACTCCACCCGATCGGGTACATTGTCCTTTTAAGTGTTGTTTTAGGATAAGTCGGCTAAATATAAATTTAAAACTTGGTAATCAATATATTGACCCTTCATGACAGCACATCAAGTTTTTAGCGCCGTTGCCGAGGAGTGAAAAAGTTTAACTTGTAATTTTATTAGTATTTCTAACCATTAGCTTAGAATAATTTAATTAGCATAATTTAATTCTGTTTGTATTTAATTTAATTAAGTGTTTAATTATGTGTTTAAATTCTAGCATTATTTAATTATTTTCTAAGTATCATGTTCTGATAGATCAACTAATACGCCGTATCCACCAGTTGGATATGACGTATCAAACCTTCTACTCAAACAGCGTATTGATTAATGCAGTCTAAACAACATATATGTTCTTCCAAAACAATACAGCGTATTTTGTAAAATCAATATGGCATATTGGCCTTCAACAGACCCATATGGCGTATTCAATTTAACTGAATACGGCATATTGATCATTTGATATAGTAACAATAGCAATTTTTCGTATTCGATTTCCTATTTTATGTGTTCTCTCCCTTGAGGGCATATCCTACTAATCATTTATGCTTGTTTCCAAAAAACCGTTTGACGAAGAAAGGAATCACGATGACAGAACCAAATTAATATATTTTCGTTAACCGAAAGAACTTCATCTGTAATGATAACAAGGGAAGAATGATCGAGAAATTTTTTGTCGAGATACAAAGAGCGTTTTTGGTAAAGATACGTGATAATGCCTTCAATGGGACAATTGGAGAAAACGCGTTTGAACACATTAATAATTTTCTCGAAGTAGTTGGGCCACTCAAAATAAATGGGGTAAGTCAGGACCGATTTAGGCTTAGCATCTTCCCTATCTCACTCGCAGGTGCTGCAAGTGAATGGTTTAAAAAGGATTGTATTGGCTCAGTTACTACTTGGGAAGATTTGGTAGAAAAGTTCGTTTAAAAATTCTATTAACTTTCTGATAACAATGAAGAGATGTAAGCTAATGAAAGTGATGACCCCGATGATATTGCTAAAACCTTCAAGATCAAAGGAAATTTATTTGACTACGAGACACCCTTGTGTAAAGCATTCAACGACTTTAACTACCTCCTTAAAATCTACACGGATCTGTTTACTTTTGATATCTAAGGAATCGGGACTTATGAGGAGTATGAGTTGAATAATACTATGACGAAGCATCTTGAGGAACCATGGTTGGATAATGGGGTGCCATATCAACTATGTGATCATATAAGTGAACCATATCGCTTTAAGAATGGAATGAGTAAATGGCCCACGTGTAGTTCAGATATTAATGGGTTTTGTAACGGTGGGGAACTACCGGGGATGGTTCGAGTCGGATGCATGACTTATTTCCAGGATCATAATTGGTATGATGAATTGGTTGATGGAAAACTGAAAGATGAAACCTTAATGCACAAGGCTAAACTTGAAGAATCATGGGGAGATATAACTCCAGGTGTGATCAAATTATGTGCATGGCTAAAAAGTAGTTTTGAGAACTTCCACGAACTAGATTATTAATATGTACTTGTAAAGCTGAAGATGTTGGTTGAAAAGGTCAATGCACATGAAGTCGCCCCCATTCACGAATCCGTTTGCGAAAATTACGGCCTAAGGACCATATGCAAACACTAAAACTGAAAGAGCTTATAACCCTTATCTTGATATTAACTGTATCTTTAGTAGGAACTATGGAGCAGACAACGCCGGTTATACTCAAGACAATCAGGAACATAAGAAGGAACATCATTATCCATCAACCTGCCGTGTTAGAATATTCGAGATGATAAAATACTCCTTCGATGTTGAGGATGAGTATGTTGCCATTAAAGAACACGAGTGCTTCGACCATTCAAAAACCAACATCGATACATGTTAAGCTTATCGGGAACATTTTCGCATTATGGATGAAGGTTGGCTCGTGACGAAGGCATATGATGAATGAAGAGAAAGAAAAGGTCTAACTCAAAGACTAGTTGAAAGAAAAGTGCTTACCGGGAGACAACCCGGTTGTTTTTAAATTGTTTGAATTGTAATTTTAATTTTTTGATTGAGTCTGTCTTCCCATGTAGAATACTTGTGGAGTCAATAACACCAAAGAACAATAAAGAAATCTAGAGAGAGAAACAGGTTGGGAGGATGCTTCTAGTAAGAGAAAGTAAACAAGAAAATACACACTTAGATTATGAGAAAAGAAACAATCAAACAACACCCTCTCCATGTATGGAGAGGTCATTTATACAGAAGATAGGAGCCGGCCATGGGCTTGTCCATGGGCTTTCCATGGGCTTGTTCCTAAGCTAGCCTATCTAATTTCCAAATATTACTTTACGAGCTATCAAACCTATATTGGAAGTGACTGATACTTTTCGTGTTTCTAACAATCTCCCCCTAAGGGAGGTCACTCCAATTTACAAAAACTTAAACCTAGCATACTATGCTTTGAATTTAGTCTTAAGCTCGTAGTCTTTAACTTCAATCATTAGCTTATGATATGTTGTAGTGATTATTGAATTTAGGGTTTGACTTGCATCTTTGACTTGAGAATATGATCTTGAGCACTTAGAAATCATCAGCCAAATACAATCTCCTGTATCATCATCTTGTGATCTTTTCCATCTTGTGCACTTGTGACCTTCGAACCGACATGCTCATACTGTTCTTGATATTGAAAGCGTGTGTAGCCATCTTTCTTGATATTCTTTAACTTTAACACTTTGTCACTTTATGAAGGACGTACGGTATCAACATAATAATTCACCACTTCAGGAAAGACGTATGATGTCAGAGTAGTGGAAGTCTTAAAACATGTACGTGAGCTTTCATGATGTCTTTATGAATGTCGGTCGAGTATGAGCATGCGGTTATGAATCTGACTCGTCCACATCTAGCTGCTGCCATCAACGAGAATACCTGCAGGTTTATGTTAGTGATAATCAACATATATGGATGAAAGTTTCTTTGTTACTTCGTCGAATATGGTTTCAAGAACCACGGTTCCCCGTTGATCAGTATAAATACTGCCCGTGATCAGATAGAATTCTGAAGAATCTTCTTGACAGGGTTTCGCAGCTGTACTAGCCGTTCTCATTACTAAAACATCTCAAAGCAAACAGCACGGTATGAGTGAACCTGTGAGTTACTATCTCACCGATTGAAATAAAAATTGATTTGAAAATCAATCGGCGTGTCACTTGCTAATGTGTTTTTGTGACACATCAAGAGTTTTAGGCATTTCGAAGTTCATCAATCGTCAATTCATATCCTGGAACAAGTTTGATTCATATAGAATCGCACCATCATTTCTTTCCAGTTGTCACAAGCTTGATTCATATAGAATCGCATAAGTCACCTACCATGAGCTTGTTTGATGTTGGCTCAAGCATGATTTCCATCTTCACTGTGAATACTTAAGTATCACTCGAATGTTCTGGAAAAATCTTAAGGATAATGCATAGGACTCTTAATATATATTTCTTGTTATTCACATTGTGTGACATAACAAGCATAATTTTGACAAGCATCCTAATAAGATTTATGGATGATCTCTTTTGGCTCTAGACTCAATAGTGCACTTTGATTTTAGTGATCAAAGGCTGGAGCAGACTGCCACCTTTTC
>BQNB010088517.1:0-27643 GCA_026074375.1 Tanacetum coccineum | reverse complement strand
AAAGAATTGAATTTCTTATCAACAAGCTAGGAATGCGGAGTTTTACGCCGGAGACTCTGAAACAATTGGCAGATGAAGTTGAGGAATAGTGGTGGTACCTATTCAAATATCTTGTATAATAAGTAAATACTTAAAATCATAAAAACACAAAAAGATTTTATTTTCATTTTTATTTTTTATAAAATTTTATAAAAACAAAAGAGAAAAATATAAAATCAGAAAAGCCAAAAAGATTTTCATTTTATAAAACATTTATAAAAACAAAGTACAAAATTAAAAAATGAGAAAAATACAAAAATAAGTTTTACAATGGCATGTCTTCTGAAATTGATAACATTTACGGTCATAGAAATGTCATTCAACAATGATAAGTGTACGTTTCAGTGCATTTATTTGTCAAAATGAGAGAAATCTTATTTGTATTGGTAAAAAGTTGTCTTCATAATGAATCAGTGTTTTCAGTAATCACAAAAAGATTTTTCAAAGACAATTCGACTTCTCAAACAATGACAACAGCTCTTTAAATAGAAAACGGGTCATTATTTGAGGGGGAGAAATCATCATCAAACAATCTTGTAAAATGGTCTTTCAAAATAAGTCATGAAATAATGGATAAAGTTTTGGATAATGACGGATAACAATTTCAAGGGGAGTTAATATTAACTTCAAGTGCTTTAGATGTCATTTGTTTAAATCTTTATGGACTTAGAGACTTAGTGAATTCAAACTTTAAAATACAGACGATCAATATTCCCAACACCTCATAGTTTGTAAAAGACTTAGGAATGCTTGGAAATACTTTCATAGTTTTAAATGCCTTGAAGTTAATTCTCACGGAATAGATTTAAGCTTATCAATTCTTCAAACACAATCTCGAATATGTATGCGTATAAGGTTTTGCTGATTCCGACGTGTCGAAACCAGCAAGGGGGAAGGAGTAGATGTATACTTGATAGTGTCCTTAGCCTTCTTTTGAGGTTAGCTTCTTTTGTCTTTTGAGGTTAGCTTCTTTTGATTTTAGGCTGTGTTGAATCTTTCGGGTGCACTATTTCAATCACATGTAGGAAGAGACATCTCAAAAATGTTAAAATTAAAATGTGAAAATGAAATAGAAATTAAAAATGATGAGAAAATGGCCTGAAAATAAAAATGAAATGATAAGAAAATAGGAATAAATAAATAAGAATGAATGGAAATGAATTGTAAAAAAATGAAATGAAGAAAATGAAATTGGAAATGAATAATGAAATAAATAGAAATGATGATAATGTAAAATGTTAAAATAAAGATGTTAAAATGTGAAAATAATGGAAAATGAATGATGAATGTGGAGAAAAATTAATGATGTTGACTTAATATGAAATCTTAAAATGGATGATGTAAAATGGATGAATAATGAAAATGATAAATGTTTAAATTTGGTAAAATGTAATAATGATTAGGAATGTAAAATGAATTAAATTGATAAAATTTAAAATGAAAAAAATAAATGGAAAGCAAAATCAAAGATAACAGCTTGTTTTGCTAATGTATTGTGCAGGAACGGATAACCAAGAAAAGGACGAAAAAACAGAATCCAAAACAACAAAAACCGACTCGTAAGGGTAATATCTGTGAAGGCGGACAAAGCAATGCAAAGCCAAAGCAAAGCCAAAGACCAGAAAAGTCAAAGTCAAAGTCAACTCAACAAATTAACAGTCAAAACCGGAGCCGTAATTGAAGAATACTATTGGATGCAATCTCAACCCATCTGATGGGCCGGGAAAGCCCAATAGTATATTAATGAAGACTGTGAAGACCAAATGGGCCCTCAATCAATGACAACAGCCCATTTGTGTGCATTTGACAAAGACTGTGAAGACTTTGAAGGCCCGATCCTAGCCCTTGAACAAGCCAATCTCAGCCATTGTACACACAAAACCCACCTGAACCTTATTGGGCCTTAAAAAGCCCAATAACAAAAGCCTAAACCCTATTGGGCCCAGACACACTCAATTGGGCCCAATACAAGCCCACAAACCTTATTGGGCCCAAATAAACCCAATTGGGCCCAATACACAAACCCAAGCCCAATACTGGCCCAAAACAACTTTTTATAAACCTTAGGGACTTAAATTGTCAATTCTGAAAATTGTTTTATAAAAGAAAATGGTTTAAAACAAAGAGGGACTGAAATTGCAATTTTCCAAACTGTTTTTCCCTTTAAAAGGCTAAGGGCCAGTTCTGCCAATACACCATTCTTTCTTTAATTCTTTGTTTTTAAAACGCAAGGGCTGTTTATGCCCATTTCCCAAACTCGTTTATAACTAAAGATAAAAGGATAAAAAGAATGGAAAATGAAAGAAACATGGGGGGTTCTTCTTGGGCAAATGAAACTTTTCAAACCTGCAGCCAATAACCGCTCACCCCTCACTCCCTTTCCCGCCAAACTCCTAGAACCCCCCACCATCACGAGTTAACACTCCTTCTTTTACCCAAACCATCCTTTACCCAGTCCAACCCTTTCCCACCTCCCACTAACCTGTTAAACCCGCCACGCTGGCAATCCCCCATAATCCAAGAAAAATCAATGGCGGGATTAAGCTAAAAACACAAATGGAGGGCTAGGATTTGTTGCTGAGGCTTCACTCTCACAACTAACACAACAAGAAGAAGAAAGAAGACTTGGGACTTCTATAAATTCAAGAAAACACAAGCCGAAAACCACACACTAGTTTTAGTTTAACTTTTCTTAATTAATTTTTAATCAACTTGTAATTTAAGTTTCAGCTTGCTTTTTAAGTGTAATGTTACTGATTTAAAAGTTTAATTCAAGTTTTAAAGTTGATACTAAGTTTCTTGTGATTTTCAACATTATTCGTCTTTTAAAATCTTTGTTAATCTTGAGAGAATTGTAGTACTTGTTTCTTTTTAACTATACTGTCACTAACATTCACTTTACCTTAATTATTTTTAAGTATAATCAAGTAAAAAAAAAACCATTCGGCTTATTTAAGGGGGTGTTTGGGAAAACCTCAAAATGGGTCAGTTTGGGAGTGTCATGGGTCACAAGCACTCAGCCATTTTAGGCTGAGTGTGTGGGTTTAATTAAGCTAAAAAGAACCACAGATTTTAGTAAAAAAAAAGCTTTTGACTTATTTAAGGGGGTGTTTGGCAAAACCCGAAAATGGGTCAAATTTGTGTGTGTCATGGGTTACAAACACTCAGCCACCAAGGGCTGAGTGTGTGTGCTTAATTAGGCTAAAGAGATCATAACCTTTAGTAAAAAATTTAGATTTTAGTGAATATTCACTTTCTGGCAAGATTTTTACAAGGAAAATAAGCTCAAAAGCTTAAGCTGCTTAGACAGCTTAAGCAGCTCATTTTTGAGCTTATTGTAGTCACAAAAGACCACTTTAAAAGCCATGTTTTCTGTCCCTTTCACTTTGACAAAATAAGTCAAAATTTTGGCTTTGCACTTTTCTTGAAAAACCCCAACTTGTAGCCCCAAAATCAGCAGCTATTTATTGTTTTTAAAAGCTAAGTTTTTGAGCATAAGCTCATTTCCCATCTCTCTAAATCTGTTTGAGGTTGGTTTCAAAGATTAAGCCATTTTGAGCTTATTTGGCTTAAGCCAAAAAGCCCCTTATTTCTGTTGGCAGTTTACCCTGGTGCTGAGCACCAATTTTCAGCACCCTTTAACTTGCTTATTTTGTATTAAGAACTTAGGATCTTTGGCTTTTTATTGTAGCTTATTAGTAGTTCTTTAAACCCCCATAGTTTTGTAGCTTAACTCACTCTTTAGCATAGCTTAGATCTAGCTTAAAGTGCACTTTTTTTTTCTGTTTTAAATAAAAACTGTCATATAGCTTAAATTGTTTTCCAGCTTATTCTAGGGCTTAATCTAGTGACCTAGCTTATATTTAGGATACCCTTAGGTTTGTTAGCTTATTCCCTCAATTGTAGCTTATTTTGAGCTCTTAAGCTCCAAGAAAAAGCTCAATAAGCTTTTAAGCTTATTAACTTTCTGTCAGCCCAAAGAACTTATTTTTATGGCTTATTCACTGAGATTTATACTAAGTGCTTATTATGAAAAATGTTGCCATTAAGAAACCCATAAACAGAAATGAAGAAAGAAGAAACAAGATATGCTAAAGAAGGAAACAAGATCAAGATTAATGTTGATTGAAATCAACATTAATGTTGAAGATATAGATTAGTCAAACATTAATGTGATTAGTCAAACATTAATGTGATGAATAATGGTCAATTAATTAGTTCCAATTGTATTATGTTTTTCTTTTTGGAAATAATAAGGACCCATTATGTTAATAGTTTAGGTAGCATTTGTTAGTAAGCTAGGGTTTCTTGTAACCTCCCTCTATTATATAAAGAGGGTAGGCGTCTAGGTTACAGGTAACCCATTTTTATAGTAGACTTCTCCAATGAGAAGTCCCCTAGACACGCATAGAGCGTTGTGTAATAAGTATATATTTCTTTTATCCTGTTTGAATAAAGAAAACCTTATTAGTAATGTTGATTGTGTTCTTCATATTCCGCTGCATATTTTCAATCAATGTTATCATACCCTAGTTGAGTCCAGATCTTGGATTCTACAATTGGTATCAGAGCCTAGTGGCTCTTGATCTAGGGTTTATAAGGTTTTCCTATGTATTTATTTTTCTGTAATTTTTTATCTATAAACACATATATTTTGGGTCCACAGACGCCCTTGGATCTTGAACAATGAGGATGTGTAGGTTTCATTTTGGAGGTTCAGTTTATGCTATAATTCTTGAATGTAAAAGTTACAACTCTCCTTAACAAATATTTGGTCGAGTATATACTATACAGCCCTTGACACTAGGATCTAGGATACAGGCATGAAGCGCCTACGGTATCAGAGTAGCGGAAGTCTTGAAACATGTACTTGAGCTTTCATAATGTCTTTATAAATGTTGATCGAGTATGAGCATGTGGCTATGAATCTTGTGATACTGCTGGAACTAGGTACCTCCACGTCCATCTTTATATATTCTTGAAATAAAACAGTTAGCAATAAAGCTGGGGGGGACGAATATGGCTTTGTCATTCGCCCGAGTTTGGTTGGAGTAACCTTTAAATCTGCGAGGATCGACCTGTGATTAGGTAGATTCAATTTAAGAAGAATCTCCTTGACAGGATTTCCAGCTGAAGTATTGAATCTTTCTAACACATATGTATTAGATTCATCGTACTCAGCATGTTCTCATTACCAGAACGTCTCAAAGCAGACAGCACGGTAAGAGTGAACCAGCGAGTTACTATCTCACCGATTTGAAATAAAAATTGATTTAAAAAAATCAATCTATGTGTCACTTGCTAAAGTGTTTTTGTGACACATCGAGAGTTTTTGAGCATTTCAAAATTCATCAATCGTCAATTCATATACTGGAACAAGTTTGATTCATGTAGAATCGCACCATCATTTCTTTCCAGTTGTCACAAGCTTGATTCATATAGAATCGCACAAGTCACCTACCAAGAGCTTGTTTGATGTTGGCTCTAGCAAGATTTCCATCGTCATTGTGATTACTTTCGTATCACTCTGATGTTCTGGCAAGATCACAAGCATAATGCGTAAGACTCTTACATTATTACTTGTTTTTACAATGTGTGAGCAACAAATACATTTGAATAGTGTCCTAATAAGATTTATAGATGATCTCTTAGCTCTAGACTCAATAGTACACTTTTGGTTTTAGTAATCGAAGGCTGGAGCAGACAACCACCTTTTCAATACCAACTATCTCAGAGTGAGAAAGTCGATAGAAATCGTGTAATCTTCGTTAGAAATGAAACAAGAGTATTTTGAGAGACCTTGAGTAGATAGGGAGGGTTGTGCATAGCGTCACTGGGTCCATGACTATCTTCAATGCCACACAACAGCTTAGTGTTTCTGATAGTTTATGTATAGACCCGGTTTCTGCCTAAGTGTATGGAGGGCTTCTTTCTTTTCACCCTTTATCCTTACATTTCTTTTTCATTCTTCAACCCCTTCACAACTTACCGAGACTTCATGACTAATACCTTGTTAGGTTTATTCTAGTATTAGCTCCACCTCAGTCGGCACTTTTCCTTTATTCTCACATTTACTCCTTTTTTAATATCATACCTAAGGACTTCTACACTAACTAGTAGAATATCCCTGGGTAGATCCCTCTGGTTCTAGCCGGATCATAGGAATGAATACCTAAACTTAACCACCTTATAAATCCAATACAGTAATTTAACTGGTCAGTCTTTAGTACTTCCACATTTCAGCCAATCACGTAACCATTTGCTCCCCTTCATATGTGCATTGATTAATCGAAAGATTTTAGCACATATATGGGTTAACGTACACTTAAGATCTTGAAATCACATTATTAACCATATATTTTAATTACATTTTCTCCCCCTTATCAAAAATGTCAAGTCTATTGATATTTTGGATACCAAAAGAATAAAATTTATGCTTACAGGGAGAGAAATGTTTTGATTATTTACAAGCCAATTTAGGAACATTTTAATGCTCCCCCTCATATTATGAGGGAATTATATGGTGTTTGAGTATGTTAATTTGAAAAAATTTGAATTTACTAAGAAATTCTTGAAAATTCATACTCAAACACTATATATGCCTAATTGTTTAAGTCTACACTACATATATACATAATTACAAGTTTATAAAATATACGAAATGACCTTATGATGACGAACACAATATGACAAAGTCATATTGTTCGTTGAAGTAGCCGAAGGTCAGTTCCGTAGTGCCTTCCACCAATAAACTTTTCAAGGCTCCTCATCATCCTTCTTTCCTTACGCTGCTTCCTGTCATTCGCCCCGTGTTCATGATACTTTGCTCTTTTTTTCTTTTCCAATGTACTCCATCTTCTCTGTGGCAGGTACTCCATTCAGATATTCTTTGTGATGTCATCCAACGATGTTCAAAGCCTAGTTAATGTCCTATCACTAAACTTGTAGAGTTTATATGATCGCATCAACCTGTTTCTCCCTTTGTTGTCAACATATATAAATCCTTGAGGGTCTTGATATGGAGTGTATGGGTCTCTTTTCCTGATGTTGGATTTGGTAGTTTCTGGCTTGGTGACATTAATCTTCTTCTGGTAACTTTCGACTCCCAGCTGAAGATCTTCGACTCTCTTTTGAATAACCATGCTTCTGGTGAACATTCACAAAAGCTTTATAGCATATGTCGGATAAAACGTCATTACCCGTGAGTTAGTGTGACTCGTTCTGAATATATGAAGCAACATGTTTTTCAGATGTCTTGATACGAGAGGTCGTTGGAATGTCACCTCTCCTTGATTGTGTAAGGTAGGGATTGACTTTCTTCACTTCAATCTCTTTCAAGTACCCATACCCATGCTTTCTCATTACCTCGATCTGAGTCACTGCTAGAATACATTTAGTAGAGTACACATCATGTCTTGATTTAATGCCCTGTGCATATCCATAGAAGGACTTACGTTGATCTCTCCAATGAGAAATACCCCAAAGTGCATGTTTATCATAGGCAACTTTAACAGGACTCCAATGTTTTTTGAACCAATGTCTCATGCCTGTAAGTTCTTATTCGTGCAGCTATTCTTCGTGTTAAAGAAGTCGTGTAGGTCATAGTCAAAATTCCTCCTTGCAGATACTTGAGATCGTTGTTGAAGAAGTAATCAACCGGTACCATTTGACGATTCCCATTCATGACTAAAGGTGGGGGTTTGGTAAGATTAAATGGATAATCATCGCCTTTTAGGTTGTCCCAATCAAGTTTCTCCGATAAAGCTTTGTAACATTCATCAAAGTCATACTCTAACTCAGCATAATTAGAACGTGTTCCTTTGAGAAGTTTGAATGTTGGCCCTAACATGGTTTCTTGAGTCAGATTGGAGATCTCCAGGCCATTCATTATGTATGCAGAGAAGTCTATAGGAATGCTCATTAATTCATCAAAGGCCTTTGATGGTTTATCAGCAAAAGATGCAAGAGTGATTAACCAGCTTTAAGTAGGTCCTTGTTGTGGAGTCTTTCTGTCATTCCAATCATAATTAGTGGGTTTTTGAGGTCGTTTAGGTTTAGTAAAACAATCACGTTTAGATGCGACCTTTCCCTTGGGTTCTTCATCATCATTACCCGGGTTCTCCTCTTGATCTTGTGGCATATCTGAATCTGCAACCTCAAACTCTAGTTCCTATGACTGAACAGACTTTCTAGAAGATTTTGATTGAGACTGGGCGCCTTTGGATGAGCCAAACTATGATTCTTTAGCTTTCAGACCTTTTGTTGGTTCTGCATCCTTACTAGTCTTCCTCTTCTTTAACCCTCGGTCTGATCTAGCGGAAGGGTCTTCATCTTTATCTTTATCTTTTCGGCTTCTCTTCAACGAATACACTTTATTATAAGTGGAGAAGAGACTCTTGTCGAGGTCATACGACTTGATCAATCCATCATATCATTCTCTGTGTTCAGGAGCTGCTAAATATGATTCACTTTTATCCATTTTGTTGATAAGAATCTTCTTTAACTCAAATTCTGTAAGTGAAGCAGTAACTTCATATGAAGACTATGGTTGAGACGACTCCTTGGCTAGAATCGCATGCTCAAATGACTCAGTAACCATGCTTTAGATCACAAGAGGAGCAAGTTAGACGCTTCCTTTGGCAGAATCTGAGGTAGTTGATTCTTGACTTGCTCTGTGATCCTTGTAGTGATTGAAGCCGAAAGGTAGGTCATGAATTCATCTCTGGTGGCTCCTAGCATTGCGTCTAGATGTTCATCTACTAGAGCAGTCACTTGAGTTTTAAGAGGATCGTCCATTTTAAGTTCAGAAACATCTTTTTCCAATGCTGTGACTTGGTTATTGAATTGGAAGACGGATGCAAAATCAAGAAGTGCAGATTAAGGATTTGTAGCTTCAGTTGTTGGTGGTAGTGTGGGTGTTGACAATAGTGGTGGAGGAGTGAAGGATTTTAATGATTATGGAATGTTTGTGGTGTATACCGGCGAAGATTCAGTGATAACTGAAACAGGTACTGTAAAGACTGTGGGTGTTTAACCGCTTGGTACTTCATGATATACATGAACATCCATTGGAGAAATAATTTTAGCCTCTGTAGTGGGAATATTTGCAAAGTTTAAGAATTTAGCTGCCAAGTCAAATGAGTGAGAAAAGCTGGTATCTGGGACGTCAGTCTTCTGTGGAACAGTAGAAAGTGTTAAATGAGCATCTTCTATGACTTAAGAGATCTCCGGATTTTCATTCCCTCGCTAGACGTTAATCATTTCAGCATCAGTACCCTCCTTTTGAACCGTCTCATCATCAGCTTGAACTAGTTTATTCAGACGTATATCCACATCATCATATAGTTGACTGGTAGTATAATCCATCTCTTCATCTTCATCACCTTCAGCTTTATCAGTAATCTTTATTTCATCTTCATCATCAAAATTGTTAGATGGGGTTTTAACAAACTCGTCCACTTTTTCTTCTTTATCATCTCCTATCTCTTCTTCATTTTCTTCTTGATCAGACTCGGAACCCGATTCATTCTCATCAGTTTCATGCTCGGAATCCGACCCTTTTTCATTGTTAGATTAGGTATTGTCATCACCACTGTCTTTATCTTGATCACTTTCTTCACTTCTAGTGTCTTGTTCATTATTGTTGTCATCTTCATCCTTTACCCAAGATTCAGGTTCACTTTTAGTTGATACTTCTTCCGTCACATCAAGAAAACTTGTTTAAATCAACTGTTCTTTAATTTGTATCATGGAAGGGTCTTGATCTTTGCATCACTTGCGAAGCAGTTTTGGGTAAAAAGTTCCAGAACTACTTGGATGAGTACTTGTGGAAAGTCCTCAAGCTAATTATTCTTTCGCACTTCTTCATACTGAGCTTCTTCAGTTAATGCCACTTCAGAGAGCAAATCAATTCCTTTGCGCTTCTCAACAATCATCTTTTCCTTCTTCTTAGACAAAGACATCTCAAGAGTTTCTCTAATGAGAACACCTCCTGTTGGAGCCTTAGTAGACTTCTTTGTAGGTCTCTTAACTCTCTTTGACTTACTTGTAGGTTCTTCAGGTGAAACTAGGACAGTAGTGAGTTGAGGAGAAGCGGGCTTCTCTTCGAACTTTCAGCCTTCTTTAGGAGTGTGCTCCTGAAGCCAACACCAAGGTATAGTCTTGTACGGCTTTGGCTTTCCTTTAACATTCAGGACTGGTCAATGATTCAGGAAGTATAGTACCATAGATTTGAGTTGTTTCTTTTGTAGAGACAATTCTTAAAGTCGTTTCATCTAGTTAGTCATCGCATCTAG
Organism: Tanacetum coccineum; assembly: GCA_026074375.1. Taxonomy (NCBI): domain Eukaryota; kingdom Viridiplantae; phylum Streptophyta; class Magnoliopsida; order Asterales; family Asteraceae; genus Tanacetum; species Tanacetum coccineum. Next base: position 17,309 of record BQNB010088517.1, on the reverse strand, counting down.
TGGTGGGCATCACGATCTTGTTTCTTTGGAGACTGTTTGTCTTGAGTAAGGAAGTAGTGAATGATAACTTTGGTGAAACGAGGGTAGTACATCTTCTCTTGCTTTTTATAGGCTATATTTGTCAATTGGTAAATGAAATTGCCCAAAGTAGTTACAACATAGTCTTACTTTCTTCTGGTGTACATACCCTAAAAAGGATTTGTGCTCTGGAGAGAGAAGCTTGTCAAGACTAGTTGTCTTTCCAAATAAACTTCTATTAATGAAAGACAGCAAAAAGTTCTCTCTAGGTTGATGCATCTGGATCAAGACAATAAACATCATTGTCGTGAATTGATTAACCTCAGAATTGACCAAGTTCCTCTTTAAGAAAGACTTAATTTCTTCATCTTTAGGAAGAGCATCAAGTCTTGACCAGTAACTCTAGGGAGTTCTTTAATAGATATCTCTGAAAGATTTCAGGAGTGAGTTTGATTCCTACTTCCTTTTATCATTTTGAAATCTGTAGAATGGTCATGATTTGTAAACAGAATCCCATTTAATGGTTGATGGTAAACTTCCTGGCACATATTGCAGTGATGACAAATGCAGAGTAGCATGGTATCATCCAAAACGACTTGAAATGTGGGTTCTCTTTGGATCTTTCTAGGATTGAGTCTTTCGTTGCATTTCCTAATCTCAAGTCTTTTCTCCTTAGGAACAAGTTCAAGATCAAGTTTGGCTGGTTGAGCTATTGGAAGGTCATGATTCTGACTAAGATTTGTCACAAACAGTTCATATTACAAGCAAATATATATTTCAACTAAAAGACAATCTAGTTTTGACGAATGATTATAAGATGCTAGGATGATTTACACTAGGAATTTATGACACAAGTTACAAGGTAAATTTATTGACACACATGAGACCAGCGGAGAAACACATAATCTTACAACACAATAAACTATAGGCATTCTTTAGAAACCTGCAATCATCTATTGTCTTTCTAAGGAAAAAACTTGACCTAAATTATTCACTAGGCTGATAAGTTAAGGTTTAATTGTACTTAGATTAGGTTTCGAGTTAGACTTACCAGTTTTCGAGTTTGTTCTCTAGAAACAATCATGTATAGTTCGCCCTATATAAGTGTATAGTTCGCCTATGTTGACCCATGCGTATAGTTCTCCTGTACAACTATGTATAATTCTCCTATATTAAGCCAAGTGTATAGTTCGCCTTTGTAACTCCTGTAGTAACCCTAGTGTATAGTTTACCTATGTATACATGTATAGTTTACATGTGTTAATCCAAGCGTATAGTTCGCCTATGTAACCACGTATTATTCGTCTGAATTAACCCAAGTGTATAGTTCACCTGTATGAGAGATGTATAGATTCAACTTTACAAACTTTACACCTATCATTTTGAACCTTTTCAAGCATTAATAGTGACCTTAAATGTTCATATATCATTATAGGATACCTTTTAACACATTTATATCCATGAATTAACCACAAATAATATTTCCTTTTGAATTCGTTCGACACATTATGAACACGAAAACAAAAAGATATTCAATTTATTACAGACTAACGTTGTTTAAAGACACTCAAATTCACACAAACATTCATTTAAAGCAATTCTGACCCAACCCATGAACTTTTGCAAGTTCTTGACCATTTTCAATTAGTTCGACTCAAGATTCAACCAATTTGTATGATACGTTATCCCATTAAATACTGTTTTTATAGGTAAATCATCTAGACCTTATAGGGACTATCAATCAATTTAACAATACTTCAATTTTGAGGGTGGAATGTTAGGTCGAAATTTTAGGTTTTCGTGCATAATTCTAAGATAGGTCTGATATATGGAATGTTTGTTTTAACATTTATAAAGTGTACCTTTAGATTTAAACGAGATTGAACGAGTTCTTGGAGGTTTTAAAATTAAACAATGGTGGTAGAAGGGTTTTTATGTGTTGTGTGTAGAGTGTAGGAATAGAACGGTATGGGGGTTGTTTATGTTTTAAAAAAACTTTTGGGTTTTGCATAAATGCCCCCTAAGGTTTACTAGTTCTTTTTCACTTTCCTAATTAAACTTTACCTATGACCATAAAATAGTTTCCAAATGGCAAAAAATACTATGGTTTATTTATCATGAATGATGTCTCACATTTTCCATAATACCCTTTAAAGTATTTAATACATATTAACAATAAATAAGCCTGAATTGAGTTAAAATTAAATTCAACACCCCATTTAAATTTTATCTGTATGGTTAAAATCTTTTTCCATTTATTCAAATGATAATTATGAAGAAGATATTTGACATTTTCTCCCCCTTAAACAATGACTTGTTTTCTATTTAAAGAGCTGTAGTCGTTGTTTGAGTGGTCAAATGTCTTTGGAAATGATTTTGTCTGATGAATTTCTGATTTGAAAGCATTTTAATTCTGAAAATCAACACCCAAAAAATAAGATTTCTTATATTTTAATCACATAAGCGCACTGACATGTACACTTAGTGAATATAGGAAGCACAGGTTATGATGCAAAGTAATCACAAGCCTTTGAACGATAATTTGATGTTTTTCATTCGGAGATTAAATTAAATTTCACGTTGTCGTTGAGGTACAAGTTTTCTTTTTGTATTAATAGCCTTTAAGATGTTGATTGGGTTGCTTTACGAAATTAATAGCATATATGCCTTATGGATCCGGTTTTTCGTATGCGAACTGGTTGTTGTAAGCGGGGGATCCCCCCCCACATTCATTTTCGAATGATTTCTGAAGCCCGTAAATATTTGATCGATGCTAGATAAGCATGGTCATAAAAACTTATTTTTGCATTTATTTATAATTTTTTAATTTTTTGAATTTCTTTTTTGTTGAAAAAATTTTTATAGAATTGAAAAATTCTTTGTGGAGATTTTTTTTGTTTTTATATATATTTTATACAGTGGTTATGGATGGTTACACATCCACTCGTACGTTTCCTCTGCATACGTTTTAGTTTCGTAGACATGCTTCTCATGCCTAGCTTTTCGATCAAGAAGTTAAATCTATCTCGTGGCAAAGTTTGGGTAGTTTATCAGCCAGTGGGTATCAAAAATAAAACATGGTTGTGATGGTTTTTATTTTTCCGCCACACCCCCCTATTTTATTTATCTAGACAAAGTATAGCTCCACGATTCCATTCTCCACTTGCTCCTTTATGAAATGGTAGCGAATATCGATGTGCTTAGCTCTTGAATGTTGAACATTGTTGCAGCATAAAGCAATCGTACTCTTTTTGTCGTAGTACAGAGGAATCTTATTGAATTTAAAACCATAGTCTGTTAGTTGTGAACGCATCCATAGGATTTGTGAGTACCATCCAGACAAGGCAATATATTCATCCTTTGTACTCGATATGGCAGTGCTCTTTTGCTTTTTAGACAACCAGCTAACAAGTTTATCACCTAAGAACTGAGCACTTCCTGATGTACTACGTCTAGTGTCCTGACACCCCACATGATTGGCATCTGTATAAGCTGTGAGTAACATATCGGTATCCTTCGAGTACCATAGACCCATGTTAATGGTTCCGTTAAGGTATCGAAAGATCCGTTTCACCGCTTGTAAGTGCTTTTCGGTAGGCTTAGCCTGATACCGGGCACATAAGCAGACAACATGGTTAAGGTCAGGTCTACTGGATGTAAGATACATTAAGGATCCAATCATGCCACGGTAAAGTGTAGCATCAACTGGTTTCCCCTGTAGATCTTCATCCAGTTTCTTATTTTCAATCATGGGTGTGTCGACAGAATCAGTAGAATGCAAACCATATTTTTTAACAATTTCATAAGCATATTTAGATTGGTTTATAAAGATGCCTCTAGGACTTTGAGATATTTGTAATCCTAAAAAGAATGACATTTGCCCCATCATCGACATCTTGAACTTATTGGTCATCTGATTAGCAAACTCATCACACATGGCAGTATTAGATGATGCAAATATTATATCGTCAACATAAATTTGTACCAGTAATATGTCGTTTCCAGCATGCCGTGTGAAGAGTGTTGGATCAACTGCACCTTTGGAGAATTGTTGAGAGATAAGGAAGCTTGACAGCATATCATACCATGCACGTGGTGCTTGTTTTAGACCGTAAAGAGCCTTTTTGAGCTTGTACACATGCGATGGGTTGTCCTGATCAACAAATCCTTCTGGTTGAGAAACGTAGACCTCTTCTTTGAGCTCGCCATTCAAGAAAGCCGTTTTGACGTCCATTTGGTAGATTGTCATATTCTTGTGAGCGGCATTTGCTACGAAGATACGAATGGCCTCTATTCTAGCAACCGGTGCAAATGATTCCTCGAAATCGATTCCTTCTTCTTGTCTGAATCCTTGAGCAACGAGTCTAGCCTTATTCTTTAGTACCCCGCCAAATTCATCTGTCTTGACCTTATAAATCCATTTCAGCTTGATCAAGAATACTTTATCTGGACACGGCACCAATTCCCAAACTTCAAGTCTTTCAAATTCATGAATTTCTTCTTGCATTGCATCGATCCATGATGGTTCGGTCATTGCTTGTTTGAAGTTCTTTGGTTCTACTGAAGTTAGGAAGGCATCAAAATAACACCACATGGCATCAGTTTTGAGTTGCTTTCTTGTAGATACAGAGCGAGAAGGATCACCGATCACGTTTGCTATAGGATGATCCTTAGTCCATCTACCAAGGTGTTCAAATGGAGTGTGGATTTGTATCACATTAGATGATGATCCTTGAGAAGTTGAGTCTTGTGGAGATTCATTAAGTGGATCATCATGAAATGTTGGTGTTTTTGGTGATTCTTCAAAACCTTTAGAAATGATTGGAGAATGTTCGTGTTCTTATGATGAGGGAATATGGTTGCTGGTATAAGCACTAGTCAAATTTATATATATATAGTATTAATCCTGTGAAAATTCTTTCCAAATTACTTCTCAAAGAAGAGAAATAAAATGATAAAATCTCACTTAAGAAAACACAATATGTATATTTTTAACCGGGAAGTATTTCTTCTCGGGTCGTATCCCAACGAAGTCGTGAATTGAGATTCGGGAATAATTCGGATTCGAGTTAAGAATGAATAAAGGATTTTTGAATTTTGAATTACACTACGAATATAATAGCACAATTAAACTATAGAAACCTAGCACGAAATTTTAATACACGAAAATTAAAAACGCGAGCTAAAACTGAAATTTAAAATCTAAGGCACTACTTTTAACAAATTTTATACCTAAAAATCACAAATTTAAAAAGAAAATTTTAGGAAAAAGAATTAGAATTTTTTAACTATTTTTGAATTTTCTATGAATTTTTAAAGAAAAATGAATTACTAAAAATAAACTTTTTCTAAAAATTAACACTAAAATTCTATTTTTATTTTTCAAAAATACTAGATTGAAAAAGAAAATTATTACAAAAAGAATTAAAAAATTTCAACTATTTTTCTATTTTCTATGAATTTTTTAAAGAGAAAATCTTAATAAGCTAACTAGCTTAAAACTAAATTCTAGAAAATGAAATTTTGCAAATAAGCTTTCCTATGATTATAGAGAAAATCTAGATAAAAGAATTTTGGAAATATTAACTAGAACTTAGAAATCAAAAAGAAAATAAGCTAGAAATCTAAGGTACTGCTATACTACTTTTGCAGGCACTTATAAGCTAGACTAAAAGCTGAGAAATGAAAATTAAGATATTATTTATATAAAGCTAATGTAGAAAATACTAAAATGCTTAATTCTAAATCTTATCTCCTAATTATGAATGCTAAAAAAAGCTAGAAAATGATGAGCAACAAGCAGTTAATACTGCTATTTGCTGATATATACTTGACCAATTCTAAATGAGGCTAATTCTAAGTTAAAGAACCTTTGAATAACTAAGATATATGTTTCTAACCCTGCATATCTAAACCCGATATGTGAACAACAAAATGGCGTGAGTCTCTTAAATCTACAACACTTCACTCCTTAAAATGCCCTGGTGCTGGCTAGTACTTTTTAAGTTCTAAATTTGAAAAATCTACAAACTAATTTTTAAAACCTATTTAGAACTTGATTACTTTGTTAAACTCAACTAACTCATGTAAATTTACCAACTAACTTTGACTTTAAAAGTCAATTACACCTTAACCCAAACACTAGTTTTCCTAAACTGTCTCAACTAATTTTCACTTAAAATCTATTTTTAACACTAAAACTGTTAAAACCTTATATCTACTCAGTATTTAACTAACCTAATTAAGCTATTTTAACTCTAAAACCTATAGCTTATTAACTAAAATAAACTAGTTCCTCAGCTAGCCTATTATACTAATATAACAGAACTAAAGGAAATTACAACTAAATGGATTCTAGCTATAACAGCTTAAGGCATTTGAATATCTAAACAAACTAAACAATATCAAACAAATTTAAGCACACAAAAAGTAAAGCAATAAGCTACTGAATTAAGCTTTCAATGCTAAAAGGAAATGTAGAAGCTTAACCTTTGAATTAGTAGTCTCTGAACTCTAGCCACTCTTGTTGAGTGAGTGGCTTAAAAACCCAATCCTAATGGCACCTTGCCTCTAGACCATTAAGCTTAAAGCTCAATAAGCTAAATTTAGCTTATTCTTCCATAAGCTTCCAAAATTGAACTCAATTGAACAATTACGAACTAAAATAGACAAAAAACAGTATTAAAAAGCTTTTAGTGATATTAGAACAACTTTAGAACAAGAGAAAATAGAATAAGCTAATTTGAGCTTATTACAAGCTTTTTGACTAAAAACGGCTTATTACATGAAAACTTGTAAACAAACTCAATACAATTTTTTATTGCTTTTAACAAGGAAAGTACAAAATATGAATCAAAGAGTACAATTGACTTGAAAAACTTTAAAAGCTTAATTGAAAAGTGAACAGTACACGTAAGAGGAAATTACAAAGTAAAAATTGAACTCTCTAACTACTATCTAACTACTCTCCCTAAAACTGAAATACAAGCTTATTTATAGATAAGAGTGAAGAGAATGATGAGAAACTCAATTAATCCAAGCCTTTGATCTCTTTTTCTTTGATTTTTGGCCGTTGATCTTGAATGGTGATGTGTTCGAACCAATTGGTTGTTGACACGTGTGCGAAATGATGTGGCAATGGGTAAATACGATGTGGGGTGAGCTTGTAGAGAAACGGGAAAGGTTTGGGGAAGATTGGGCTTGCTTGGGTTTTGGCGGGAGAAACGGTTGTAGGTGGTTAGGGGAAGAATTAAGCCCGCGTCTTGTTTTGAAAGTTTAGAGTATATACATAAACAGTCCTTGTGTTTCTTCTCCACAAATGTAGTGTAATATAAGTTTGAAGTTTGACAGTTCTAGCCCTTGTAGTCTTGAAACTTGTCAATATTAGTCCTTGGCACTTGATAATTGAGTCTTCATTGACTTTCTTCTCTTGATCACTTGTCTCTTCCGTTTCTTGTCGGTTTTGGTTCGTTTTTGCTCTTTTTGACTTTGATATCCTTTCCTGCACATTATGACACAAAAGCACACATATTTCCATCTTTTGGCATATTTTTGGCTTTTATTGGCAAAATCCTGGGTATTTTATATATACAATTTAACACTTATCAGAATACTTGTTGATGGAGCATCTTGGTTAATGGAGATTGACACAGGAGAATCAACTAAAAAGCAGCTTCTTGAACTAGAGAAACAGTAATTGTTGGAGGATTAAAGTACTCATCGAACATTGGTTAAAACAAACGATCCCAATAATCTTTGTTTGGTGGAATACAAGGTTGTTGAGAAACAGGTTTTGAAACGAGTCTTGTACAGGATGTAGCAGGAGTCATAGAATGAAGCCCGGGTCCTGAACTGAATTGTTCATAAGCTAATTCTGTTAGCTCATCGAACGTCACATAAATTGTTTCAGTAATTATCCTGGTCCTTCTGTTGTAGATTCGTAACGCTTTCTTTGCCGGCGCGTAACCAACGAAAATCCTAATGTCTGCTTTTACATCAAATTTACCCAGAACCTCATGGTCATTGGTAGGATAACAAAGGGAACCGAAGACATGAAGGAATGATAAGTCCGGTTTCTTGTCTTGCATAAGCTCGTATGGAGTTTTTTGTTTCAAAGGCGTATCAAAGAACGGTTTTGGGTGTAACATGATGTATTGATAGCTTTGGCCTAGAGAAATAACGAAGCTTTAGAAAATATCAGCATTGTTCGAGCGGCTTCTACAAGAGTTCGATTTCACCTTTCGACAACACCGTTCTGCTGAAGAGTGCGGGCTACAGAAGTTTGATTCGAGATGCCAACATTTTCATAAAATTCAGGAAGTGTCTGATTGACAAATTCGGTTCCATTATCTGTTCGAACATTCCAGACTGTGGCATTCAAACGAACTTTTATGTTTTTAATACATTTGATAATGGCCACAGGAGCTTCATCTTTTGTCTTCAAAAATATAATCCAGGTAAATCTTGAGTAATCATCGACTATCACTAATATATACATTTTCCCGTTAATACTAGCCACACGCATCGGGCCACACAAATCCATATGCAAAAGATATAGTTTCTCTTGGTTTGTGTCTTCAGCTTTGGGTTGATGAGAGGATTTTTTTGCTTTTCCCTAATGCACATGCTGAACACAAATGATCTTTTTGAAATTTAAGTCTAGGAATTCCTCGTGCAAGACCATCTTTAGCTAGCTTGTTCAAAGTACTGAAGTTGAGATGAGATAATCGACGGTGCCATAACTAGCTCTTAGTCTATAACGCTTTGGATAGAAGACAGATCGGAGATGAATTAAGCATGTCATCAAGAGAAATTGTGTACAAATTTGTGTCACGGGACCTTGAAAGTAGATCAACACCTTCTAAATTGCGAATAAAGCAAGTGTTTTTCTAAAATGCAACTTCAAGATCTGCATCACAAAATTGGCCAACAGAAAACAAGTTATGTCCAAGCCCCTCAACGTAGTATACCCTTGAGATAATAACGTTTCCCAGTTGATAGTCACCATACCCCATAATCCTTGCAATCTGGTCGTTCCCGAATCTAACAGTACCTAGAAATTTACTGACAAAGTTCATGAGCTGAGAGCGATTCCCTGTCATGTGTTTCGAACATCCGGAGTCCAGATACCAGAGTACAATCTGGACAACCTGTCATGACAAGAGAAGAAGATGATGGAATATCTGTTGCATTGGATCCCCAAGTTTGATTGGGTTCCGAGTGGTTAGCATTCTTAGATTCTACAATCTTAGCTATTTTACTCGAACCTATGTTTTTAACATTTTTGGGTTTCCTGCTATAGACTTTTATCTCTGGTTTTTGTATTTCATCTGAGTGGGAAGTGGTTTGCTTAGGAGGCACTACGTTAGTTGAGGTGATCCTAGTTAAAGGGCACGAGTTACCAACTATAGTGAAGATTCTGCCTGTTGGTTTCCACTTAAATCCTACTTCAGTGAATACATGACTCGTAGGTTTCCAAACATTTTGTTTTCTATGTTTCTTAGAAGATTTAGTATGGTTATTCCCATTTTGCACAAGATCAAGAAGACATTTATCATGAACACCATCAAACATAGATTTATTACAAGTAGCACAGAGAATTTTAGAATTCGCATTTGACAGTGAATGTTTAACTTCAACATCACAAATAGGTTCAACAACATGATTCGTTTTATTAACTTTCCTAGGTTGGGCTTCTACTTTATTCTTCTTGTTCCTACTTGGTGTTTGCAAGATCCTATCATTCTTTTTATTACCTGGAGGCTTTGATCAGCAATTAGTAGAACAGTTCACTCCTGTAGAAGACAACACAGGTGTGTTAGAATCTGATGTATTTGAAGACTCTACATGTTTAATGTTGCTTAAAGATGTGAGAGGTTCAGCAAACCTAACTTTCTTGACATTGTTCATGGGTGTGACAGCAACCTTCTTAGGACTAGGTGTTATCGCATTAGGGCGCATATCTTGAACATATATAAGCAACTCCTGAATTCTTGTGGAATACTTACAGGCAAAGTCTAACTCTCTATCTAAAGGTTGTTTCGCTTTAGCTTGTTCGACTATTTCCCGAAGAGTATTGGCTTGTTCTTGAGTGTGTCAAAGATAGTCTATGTAAGCATCCCTATTTTGAAATAACCTAGGAGGCAACGGTACTAAATCAAGCTTGAACATGCCTGGAGCAATAGTGGTGGCAGAAGGTGTGTGTACAACATTTTCAACAATTTCTTTCCCTTTTAATTTTCGTAAATCATTTTTTAATGATGTTATCACAAAAATCTTGTCTTGAATTTGAGCTTTTAAATCCTTATTTTCCACAGATTTTAAGTTCAGTTTGTTAATTAAAGAGTCACTTTGTTCTTTATTACGAACATGTGTCTGTTTGATCGAGTCAAACTGATCTTTAAAAACCTGTTTCACATGATTAATTTCATTATAAATACGTTCGTTCTCCGAAAGCAATTTTGCCACACTATTTTCCAATTCCTTATTTATGGGCTCAAGTTCACATTTATCATGATTAACGTTCTGTTCCTTGGTATTCTCTCTCAAAGATTTAATAGTATCCTTCAACTTACCAATGGTCTTGTCTTTATCTTGTAGTCGAGCTTTCAAATCATTGATTTCAAAATATTCTGGAATTTCAACAGCATTTTGACTAACATAAGATTCATCGTTTTAAAAAACTTCTTGTTTTAATTGAATTGATACTTCGAGAGAAATACAATGTTTTTCAAGTCGTGAGTAATTTTTCAAACAATCATTATATGCTTGTTTTGGTTTGGAAAGCTCAGCATCAAGATTCAAACACTTTTCACACGATTCACACTTTTGCATTTCCATATTCACAGAATCATTAGTAAAGACATAGATTCATCTAAGTTAACAATACATCTTGAATACATGATTTTTTGTAAGAGTCGATCATTTTCCAAAAGTATTTCTTTCTTAGCAATTTCCAAACATTGTTTATCAACTGAAGACTGTTGAACAGCCACTTCCATTTGGTCAAAAACTGTTTGTACTTCCGTTATTTCATTTAGAAGATCTTTATCAAACACATTGAAGATGTCTTTTAAAGATTTTAGAAACTAACCTGTTGCTAATATGTGATCTCCTTCCTCCCAAGGCTATTAGCGACACATTATCCGTCACTAATCTGTTGCTGTGTGCTAGCAGTACTCGAGCAGTACTAAACATGCTTTAGCAGTACTAACTCAGTAATCAATAATACGAGCAGTACAAAAAAAAAATGTTTGGCAGTATTAACCGTATAATGATCATTCGTTTTCTTATCTAGTAACCTTACTCGAACCAAATAAATAAACTCGAACAAATTGTCTTCAAACAAAATCAAAATGTTTCTGTTATTAATTATCACCGGTCTACTAATTCTATCTAGCATAAATAATGATTATTATGTTATCAATCAAAGTTTTCTTGGACGATCCAATAGAAATAGTAGACCAACAAACCGACGTTGAGCCCAATAAATCCAAACGACAACGAATTACGTTCAAATGCTTCTCAACCAACCCATTAACTTAAATTACCAATGAGAATTGTTTTATAATATTATGCCCAATCTTTCAATACAAGAAAATCGATCGGAGCAATATATTAAATATAAAAGAGTACCTCTTGTCCAGAAAAAAATTAGGATCAAACTTGGAAGGTGATGGGACTTGAATCTGATATTTAAGTATGATCAATACCAATACGCATGTCTTCTTTTTCATTCATGAATTCGTCAATAAAACACCTTGTAGATCCTAGATCAAGAGCCCCATGGCTTTGATACCCATTGTGAAGATCGTTTAGACTCAATAAGGATATGTTTTACAAATAACATTAATAAGCACAGCAAAATATAAAGAACAATAATGTTATTCAACAAGGTTTTTCATTCATACATTTCCATCAAGCCCCAATTCTAGATGATCAATTCTAGAACGGTTACAATCTAACATGGATCAAAGATCATTGGGGCTACACACAACTTCTAAGCGTCTACTTAGAGAACTCACGCTTAGAACTTTTTTTTTCCTGTCAAGACTAGCTCTGATACCACTTGTTGATCTTAATGAATAGATCTTTAACTCCTTAGCTTGTAAGGTTTAGTACCCTTGGATAAATCCAAAAACACCAAGAATGAAACTTTGATTGAATGATATAAACTATGCGGAATCTAGTTTATATCACTAAGAAGTATTCTCAATGAAACAGTAAAGTATGTTTTGACACAAAGATATAATCAACACAACAAGCTTCAATATATATTAATACGATCACTCTGACTTAGTGATAGGGTTTACAACCTTGAAGCTATGAACTCTATGGAAAACTGAGATGGAAAACTTATATCTTTCTATACCCTAGGATCCCCTTTTATACACCAAGGAGTCCTACAAGGTTTACAATACATTCCTAACTTATCATGATCTTTTATATAAATAAATGTAATCTCTTAATCAAATAAGTTATACATATCTTTTACAAAAATAACTTAATACTTATCTTCGTAAGTATTCTTGTTCTCCAATCAATCTTTATCTCTTTAATCCGTCTTTATCCTCTTGACAGCAGTAAGTCTTCTAGCAGTTGTAATTCAGCAGCAGTTGTATCTTTATAACCAGCAGCACAAACTGAGCATAAGCAGTAGTAAGTACTAGCAGTACTAACTTTACGCTAACAGTTGTAACTTTACTCTAGCAGCACTAAGTTATACTAATAGTACTAAGTTACACTAGCAGTAGTAACTTTTGTACTAACAGTATTAACCACTTAGCATACTTTCAGTCTTCAACTCTGAGCAGTCTTAACTTCTACTAACAGTAGAAACTCAATACTAACAGTACTAAACTATACTAACAGTAGTAACTAGCAGTGGTAACATTATACTACCAGTACTAACTACTTAGCATAATTTCCATTATGTACCTAAGTAGTAGTAAGAATCCTTGAAGTCTTTTAAGTCCCAACATTATATGCAAATTTACCTTCTTTGTTGGAATTAAGTATAGGATCATTGTCATTGTTGCAATATGTGTTGTCTTTGATGATAACGATCTTAAAGAACATTGGACATGGTGTGATTTTAAAGTATCTCAAACTGCAACCTTAACATTAAGGTTTGACAACTGATTATATAAGTTAATGTAATTATAATGATTTAAAAGGTTGCAATTCATAATGCATTTGATACATCATTTGACCCATCATAATGCAAATTGCATATTTTTAGACTCCACTTGCAATAATGCACTTAAGTATTTGCTATGTTCTTTGTTTGGATTATGACTGATTATGTTCATACCTTATAAGATCAATCCACTTTGTACTTTGGTTGTTGCATTTGTCATGTCCAATGCGAAGTTATACACTCAATCATGCAATAGGTAAGTTATACAAATTTTACTTATTAACGGTTCTGCCTAGCTATCATTTTTGGATGCTCATAGCTTCTTTGACAGTGGCTAACAGGTAGCTGCCCATGAAACTAAAGAATACAGTTCTCTTTAATTGGCGATTTCACACATACTCTTTTTAATATAATATGACAACTTGTCGTTGGTCTAAATATACTATGAGCTGATGATTGATGTGTCAACCAAGTGTTATCAGATTGAATTTTTATAATGTTTTTGTGACGTTATTTTGTCTATTTATCGTTTTTCCTAAATAAAAAAATACTATTTGTACACGGGTACTTTTTCATGCTTCTGAGTCCACATGCATACCCTTAATCCAACGCAATCAGAAATTGATTAGAGTGACAAAATCAGCAAAGAGTGATCAGGATAGGGTTTTGTTAGAGATGAGAATGACTTTGAAATGTTTCACCATTATTTTATAATGATTACTATTTCTTTCTTGAGGTCCCTTGAAATTATTAGCTTTTTTATGTTGTCTTATTTGGAACATGACAAGTTATAAAGATGAATTAGTAAAAAGGAAACAACAAGAAAAGGCAACTGCTAAGGGTCTTGAAGGTGGTAGGAGTCCTAGGAAATCCGTCTAAAATTTTGTTACGAAGGAAGCCTAACAGTATTAGATTCAACTGTGTTGGAAACACCCTTATTTTCAACTGTCTTATCATTACTAGGTGAAACAACAGTAGTAACATCCATATTCTCACTTTCAACTATTTCATCTATAAATGTTAGATCAGGTTTGCGAGGTATGAAATTCCCTGTTAGTGGTGGGGGAACTGAATGATATCCCTTATCTGATCTAGACTTATCAGATAAATTCACAAAACTTTTTACTGTAGGAGAAGCTGCAGTACCTGCATTATATCCTAGTCCTGTTTTAAATTTGTCAATTACTTGACTTTCCAGTAAATCATTTAAAGACTTGGATGAATTTTGAAAATTCTCTAATGTTTGTTTTAACCGATCTTTTTCTTTTTCTGCTTTATCCAATTTCATTTTGTATTCATCTAAGACATTAGCTCTTAGTCTAACTTCAAGTTTTAAAACATTTATGCTCTCTTCAAACACACCCTCATTTTTCTTATAGTGAGCTAATCTAGCTTCTACTGATTCTAAACCTGCTTTATAAAATATTAAATTAAATTGAGACTTTTTGTAACTGAAGACCATCACTATATACTGTTCTTTGAAGGGTAGTCATAGCTTTAACACGTCGATTTTAGAACAAGAACTACCTCAGAATCTGAACTAGAAGAACTTCCTGAAGATGTATATTGCCATTTTGAAAGTTTGTGGAAGATCTATTCTTCAGCTATGGTAGAATCCAATCATATCCTCTAATTCTATCTTGAGCTATCAATGCATTTGAGTAGGAGACTCTATTGGGACAGTTCTTGAATTATTCTCTCTTCCTTTGTTCTCCTGATTTCTTGGAAACCTACATTCTCTTGCAAAGTGTCCATGTTTATGACAATTGTAGCATTCCACTTTTGACTTGTCAAAACCAACTCTTTGACCATTTATGTCCAGCTTTTTCCCTATTCTCTTGATAAACCTTCTTGCTCTAGTTGTCAGCATGACCATTTCCCATTGAAGATCCATTTCTTCTAGATCATCAAGATGAAGTTGTTCCAGATCTTCTTGAGAAAGTTGAGGAGAGTTGGGTTGACTTGCAAGGAAAGCCTCTTCTTCACAATTGTGTCAAACTAGGTAAGGTGGAATTTAAGCTTTTTAAGGCTTTCATTCACCAAACTCACCTTAGGTAGTTCACTAGGAACATCCACTATGACAGGTGGTGTGTAAGAAGGTTTAATGGTTGGATTGAGCATATGAAACCAAAAGGCTTGTTCAGCTGATAATTTTTGTTGTGGAGAAAAACGTTTTTCAAAATATTCAGTTAGTCTATTTAATTTTTCATAATCGATAGGTTTATGAGAAATTTACTTTCCAATAACTTCAGGATCCTTTGCTTTTTCAGACATTTTTGATCGACTCTCTTCTTCTAAAATCAATGTTTCTTCATCATCAATCACAGGCATAGCAACATGTGTATTAGACATAATAGCACCATCATACAAGGATGGTTTTATCCGCTGCGCTTTCTTAAGATAAAACGGATTTTGATAACCTAGAGCTTGTTTGTGTGTATTATCATAAAACGCTTGTGGCTTAGTTAACATGTGCACTGTTTGAGCATATTGACCCACTTTAAAAATTATATTATTAAGTTCCTTAATCTTTTTTTCCAAATCAATTTCATTTTCCATATATTTATTTTCTTTTTCTTTGGATTCCTTTTTGAAAACTGTAAAAGTTTTGAATAAAGATTCCTTTTCTTTGATTTGTTTAGAAAGATTTTGCTCAAGTGATTCAACTTGTTCTTTGAGTGCAAGTTTCTCTCTAATCATATCATCCATTTAAGAATCAATCATTTTTTCACGACAGCTTAAATCAATATTAAGACGTTGTTCAAAACTTTTGACCCTGTCCTTATATCTCTCAAGCTCAACGGTTATTGTTTCATTATTCTGCTCCTTATTAGCTTTTTCCCAATTATTTACATGATTAATCATTTGTTGATCCCAATGAATAGATCTTTAACTCCTTAGCTTCTAAGGTTTAGTTCCCTTGGATAAATCCAAAAATACTAAGAATGAAACTTTGATTTGAATAATATAAACTATGCGGAAACTAGTTTATATCACTAAGAAGTATTCTCAATGAAACAATAAAATTTGTTTTGACACAAAGATATAATCAACACAACAAGCTTTAATATATATTAATATGATCACTCTGACTTAGTGATAGGGTTTGCAACCTTGAAGCTATGAACTCTATGGAAAACTAAGATGGAAAACTGATATGATGTGTATGCTGATGAGATGCTAAACTAGATGCCCTAGGATCTCCTTTTATACACCAAGGAGTCCTAATGGGCTTGCAATACTGTTGGGAATTAAACACTACAGAGTTAGTACTGCCAAGCCAACAGTTAGTACTGTTAGAAGAAAATAGTTAGTACTGCTCAAGATTACAACCGTCAGTACTAAACTAGTCAGTTAGTACTGCTAGAGTAAGTTAGTACTGTCAGTGCTAACTGAAGACTGTTAAAGGACTTAAGACTGCTGGTTATAAAGTTATTACTGGTGGTTCAAGATTACTGCTGCTGGTGAAAAAGTTAATGTTGTTAGTACAAGTTAATGCTGTTAGGCATAACTTAATGCTAATTGACTAAAGTTAATGATGATTAGTCAAACAGAAGACTGAAGTTAATGATGATTGAAGAGATTAATGCTGATTGAGAATTTGACTAAATACTTAGGAAAGTATTAAATACTTAGTCATTGTATTTAATATATTTGACTAAATATTTAGGAAAGTGTTGTAAGCCTATTAGGACTCCTTAATGTATAAAAGGAGATCCTAGGGCATCTAGTTTATCATCTCAATCATCTCATTATCATACACATACCTACACAGCATCTCATTGTAATAGCTTCAAGGTTGTAACCCTAGTACTAAGATAGAGTACTCGTATTATTATCATTAATAATATTAAAGCGTTTTTGTTCATTCATATCTACTGTTTCATTGATATATCTTCTAGAGTATTAAAGAGTAGATTCCGCATACTCTTTAGTATACACACAAAGTTTCTACCATTGTTATTTTGGATTTATCCAAGGTAACATACTCTTTACAAGGTAAAGAAAATGATGTTACCACGAAGATTACTACCAAAAATGACATTACCTCCGTTGTATGCCTTATAGCTTGATAAGAGCTTTCAGTTACCCGTCATGTGTTTGGAGCATCCGCTATCCTTTATCCACTCATCGGGTTCCAAGTCGACTCCAA
>BQNB010088516.1:0-27643 GCA_026074375.1 Tanacetum coccineum | reverse complement strand
AAATAATCTTTTAAAACGGTCTTTCAAAATAAGTCACGGAATAAACAGATAAAGTTTTTGATAATGACGGATAACAATTTAAATGGGAGTTAATTTATATTAACTACAAGGGCTTTAGATGTCTTTTGTTTAAAACTTTATGGACTTATTTGCAATTGAGACTTAGTGATTTCAGGCTTTAAACTACATTCGATCAATACTGCCAACACTTCATAGTATTAAAAGACTTAGGAATGTTTGGAAATAATTACATAGTTTTAAAAGCTTTGAAGTTGTTTCTCACAGGATAGATCTAAGCTTATTTATTCTTCAAACACAATCTCGAGTATGTGTGCGTACAATGTTTTGATGATTCCTAGGTGTCAAAACCAGCAAATGGGAAGGAGTAGATATATACATGATAGACTCCATGGCCTTCTTTTGAACTTGTCTTCATGGTTAGCTTCTTTTGATTTTAGGCCTTCTCTGTTTCTTTCAGGTGCACTATTTCAACCTCATAGGGAAAGAGACATCTCGTCATCATTTAGTATGCATCATTTGAGTTCCCAAGGGGAAGTGTTGGGAGAATAATTGTTTTAAACGTGAGAAGAGTTCTTTCTGATTCAATTAATGTTTTACCCGACCGGTCAATCTCTAAGCTTATTCTTAAAAAAAGTAGATATATTTGATAAAAGAGGTGCACATAGGTATGATGATTCCTTTAGATAGTCAGTACCATGTAGGAAGAAATGTCTACTTCCGAGACTTAGTTGACTTTGGTGTTACAATTTATATCATCACTATCCTGAAGAGAGAAATGCGCTTATTCGGGACTTAATTGACTTTGGTGTTGCGGTATCAAATTCTTGAAAGGGTTAAGTGTGTACTTCGGATATCTGGGCTTTATACATCAAGACTGCTTGATGCGGCTTCCAAGAAAGTTCTGAATCTACTTAAGTAAGGATTGCTGGTTTAGGGGGAAGCTAAGACAACATCAACACAAACATCACCAACCACACAAGCTCAAGTTACATATGTATCTGAATTTGTTTCATACTCGAAGTTTGAAGCAAAGACTTTCGTAACTTGGAAAGAAAGTTGCAGCAATGCCGAAGAGTGCTTAGACAGAGAAAGATCTGATTGACAACTTCTTGAAAGAAAGAAGGTTAACGAGGAGCTTAGAAAAGTTCGTTGGTGGGAGATTGTACGAAGGAGACCTACGACTACTACAAATAACCATATGATTCTATCATATGATGTTCTCATCATTCAGGTCAAACCTCGTACATAATAATCTTGTGAATAGATAAACGTGTAGTGTAGACTTAAAATTTAGGCATATATAGTGTTTGAGTATGAATTTTAAGAATTTCTTAGTAAATTCAAAATTTTTAAAATTAACATACTCAAACACCATATAATTCCCTCATAATTTAAGGGGATCATTAAAATATTCCTGTTAGATATTGTGTAACATTTTGTCCTCGAACGTTTAATCAATTGATATCCAAAATATCAAGGGATTAACATTTTGGATAAGGGGAGAAAATGTGATTAAACTATGATTAAATTGAATCTAATTTTTACTGAAATGTGATCATATAAAATGGACTCAATGCACTTTACACTTAACATGTACTACGATTACGGTGCACATGTTAAGGGGTAGCTTTTTTGTGTGATGATGAAAAACTTTTAAAGTGTAAATCTTTTGATATCTATAGCAAACACTTTGATTGAAATTTTCAATGTTTTTGGTTTTGATTGTGATGAAATACCTAAAAGACCGACCATGTACTTAAATTTATATAGTTATAAGGTGGTTAGGCATAGGTATTCGAATCCCATGATCCAGCCAGAACCAGAGGGATCTACCCAGGGATATCCACTAGATAATGTAGAAGTCCTTAGGTATGATACAAAAGGAGAAAAAGTGAGAATCGGGAATAATACCGACTGAGATGAAGCTAACACTGGAATAAACCCAATAAGGTGTTAGTTATGAAGTCTCGGTAAGCATTAAAGGGGTTGAAGAATGAAAAAGAAATGTAAGGATAAAGGGTGAAAAGAAAGAAGCCCTCCATACACTTAGGCAGAAACCTGGTCAATACATAATCTGTCAGAAACACTAAGTTGTTTTCTGACATTGAAGATAGTCATGGACCTAGTGATGCTATGCACAACCCTCCATAGACACTCAAGGTCTCTCAACAGACTCTTGTTTTATTTCTCACGGAGATTACATGCATTTCTATCAATTTTCTCACTCCGAGTTAGTTGATATTGAAAAGGTGACAGTCTGCTCCAGCCCCCGATCACTAAAATCAAAGTTCACTATTGAGTCTAGAGCCAAAAGAGATCATCTATAAATCTCATTAGGACACTTGTCAAAATTATGCTTGCTATCTTACATAATGTGAATAATGAGAAATATATTAAGAGTCCTACGCATTATCCTTATGATTTTGCCAGAACATCCGAGTGATATAATTCACATTGAAGATGGAAATCCTGCTTGAGCCAAAATCAAACAAGCTCATGGTAGGTAACTTGTGTGATTCTATACGAATCAAACTTGTGACAACTAGAAAGAAATGATGGTGCGATTCTATAAATATCAAACTTGTTCCAGGTTATGAATTGACGATTGATGATGAATTTTTGAAATGATTAACACTCTCGATGTGATACAAAATTACTTTAGCTAGTGACACATCGATTGATTTTCAAATCAATTTTTCTATTTCAATCGGTAAGACAGTAACTCACTGGTTCACTCTTACCGTGCTATCTGCTTTGAGACATTCTGGTAATGAGAACATGCTGAGTTTGATGAATCTAATGCAAATGTGTTAGAAAGATTCTATACCTTAGCTAGAAATCTTATCAAGGAGATTATTCTTAAATTGAATCTACCTGATCACAAGTCAATCCTCACGGATTAGATGGTTACTCCAACCAAACACGGGCGAATGAAAAAGCCATATTCGTCCCCCTGCTTTATTGCTAACTGTTTTAATGCATGATACTTAAAGATGGAGGTGAAGGTACCTGGTTCCAGCTGACTCACAAGATTCATAACCATATGCTCATACCCGACCGACAACCATAAGGACATAATGAAAGCTCAAGTACATGTTTCAAGACTTCTGCTACTCTGATATCGTACGTCTTTCTTGAAGTGACCAAGTATTAAAGTCAAAGAATTTCAAAGAAGTTTTCATCACTCTGATACCGAACGTCTTTCTCAAAGTGACGAAGTGTTAAAGTTAAAGAATTTCAAGAAAGATCCAACATTAAAGCTTTTCAAGTCAATAATCAAGAAAGGTATGAGCATGTCGATCCAGAAGTCACAAGTTCACAAGAGGGCAAAGTTTACAAGATGGCAAAATGAGATTATGCTTGGTTGATGATCTCAAGGTGTTCATGATCACACTCAAGACAAGCTAGTAAAGATTAAAGGAACAAGCTCTGAGCCTAAAAGTCAAAGTTACTACAACATATTGCACAAGAGAATAGTCAAGTTTTAACAAGTGAAGATAAATATGTAGCATAGTATGCTATGTTTAAAATTTTGTAAAATGGAGTGACCTCCCTTAGGGGGGGATTGTTGAAAACAAGAAAAGTATCGGTCACTTACAAGTTGTAATAATCTTAGCCCGTAGTTTAACATATGATAAGCTTAGTAAGCTAATATGGCCCAAGGCCTATGGAAGCTTTAGTAAAGTCCATGGCCGGCCTAGGTATGTAGTATATATACCCTCTCCATGTCTTGGAGAGGGTCGTTGGTTGTTTCATTTCTTCATTTTCACACACATAATAATATCATCATTTCTATGTTACTTTCTCTCTCTAGAAACTTTCCAACCCACTTCTCTATCTAGTTCTTGCATAACATTAAAGATTACTATTATTCTTCAACCGTTCTCGTCTAACTTATTTCTAAACACCCACTTAGTTCCTATGATTGTCATATTCTTAGGTTGTGGTACTAACTCCCAAACATCATTTGCAATGAATTGATTTAATTCTTTTTGCATAGTGATTATCCAACTTTCATCCGTTAAGGTTTCATTCACATAGGTTCTATAGTTGATATAAAACAAAAGAAGTTACTTTGGTTTTAGGCTTGTGACCTAAGAGTTCTTTGGTTAAGATTTCCTATGACATTTTCTAATGGATGGTTCATAGATTCCTTAATATTGACTATTTTGTTAATTTCTAAAGTTTTATTCCTTTGTGTCCATTCTCTAAGTTTTTCTTTTATGGTAACCTTATTTACTTTACGTCATCTAAGTCATCATACACCATGGGTGAGGTCTTAATGGGTAGAGGAGTTTCATCGATTGTCAACGTTGAGTGATTCTTTGATTTTCATGGTGTGTTTATTAAGGATGATGTAGGCTTTTCTATCTTGGGAGTAACCTGAGAAGACACCTTCGTATGACTTTGGTGTAAACTTAGTGGGGTAGTCTTTAGTGTTTAAAATGAAGCACTTGCTTCCAAACACTCTAAAGTAATCAAGAGTAGGTTTCTACCTCTCAAGAGTTCATAAGGTGTTTTACCTAGAATGCATTCTTATTTCGGATTCGGTTGAGGAATACATGTTGAAGTATTTTACAGCGTTACAAACTAAAATTTTTTGTTGGTGGTAAGATTGTTCATTCAACATAGGCTACTCATTTCTTGTAGTGTCTATCTTTCCTTTCTCCACGCATTTATTGGTGGAAGTGCGTGGAGCCGAGAAGTTATGTGTAATACCGTTGGCATTACAAAACTCTCCAAATTGCACTTCATTATCAAATTCTCTACCGTGGTCCGTCCTAATTGACACTATTGAACATCCTAATTGATTTTGTATTTTCCTACTAAAGATTTCAAATTGCTCGAAAGCCTCGGTTTTATTCTTAAGAAATCTTGTCCAAGTATACCTAGAGTAGTCATCTACTATGACTAAGGTGTAGAGGTTTCCTCCGTAACTCCGTACGGTGGATGGACCAAAGTGATCCATATGAAGGAGTTCTAAGCATCTAGTCGTTGAGACTATATTCTTAGCTTTGTGACTAGCGTGAGCTTGTTTTCCAATTTTGCATGCATCACGAAGTGTTGATCAAACTTAAAATGACTCGATGATTGTGTAAGTTTTACTAATCATTAGATTGCAACGATTGAATGAGACGTCATATTAGTCGCGATCTAATATCTCCTATGCCACAACATGGGGTTTTAATCAATCGTTGCAAGACAAATTTGGTCTTTAGGGCTTATTTCCTTATTTAATCACGTTAATAAGCCTTGTATTCTTATTTACCTTACCTATAACCGTACTGTCCTTAGTGATTTCACTATTATGTTCATAGAAAGGTTAATCTACCATATATTATCACCATATTTGTCTACTCTTAGGGCAAGTTAAACTTAAGTTATCTTTTTTTTGGGGGGGCCCACATGTTCTACATTATCTATATTGAGAGAATCATTAGAAATCGTACCTTTGCCAATGATGTTACCGCGAAGATTACTACCAAAAATGACATTACCTCCATTTTATGCCTTGTAGGTTGAGAAGAGCTTTCAGTTACCCGTCATGTGTTTAGAGCTTCCGTTATCCTTAATCCACTCATCGGGTTCCAAGTCGAATCCAAGGCATATCTATTTATATAAGACAATAACTCAAACATTTGATCCCTAATATCTCATGGGTCCAAAGTTGTTAGTGCTAAACATCCCTTGCATTTGATGCAATTGATTGGGATGTAGAAATGGAGGACACATTTCCCATGGCATGTAACTTTGAGGTTGGAAGTTGTTCCAAGTTACAGGAAAACCATGAGGTTGGTTTTGTCGACCAACATTCCTTTTTGGTTGCGGTGTCTTAGAACGAGGATAATGATTATTGACTCTTCTAGGTGGTGGAGTTTTTGATCTAAAATTTGGTTTATAATGTTTTAACATTGGTTTATAAAATTGTTTGACCTCATTATCACTAGCAACGAGAATTTTAACATTGTTTACCATTATGTGTTTTGGTCTAGGACCCAAAATAGATTTTTTTTAAAAACATATTTTTTAGAATCTGGTGAACAGACATGCTGCCCCTTTATTGCTTTGGGGGGCCGTCTGGACTTTATGGGGGCCGCCCATTGTATTTGGGGGACCGCCACCAGAGGACGTTTCTTTCTCAGATTTCACAAATTTTATTTCATCTGGTTTTGTGATTGTTGGCATCTGTTGTAACATCACGGGAAAATCTTGCGGTCCTGCATAATTTAAATACATAAACCTATGAATTCACCAACAATTTTGTTGACGTTTTAAGCAATGTTTTTAGGAGGTCATTAGGCACGAGATGCCAAGGATGCATTGGATTGTGTTTTGGATTGCACTGTTAAAGACTTAGGTGCATCAAGCTTTGGGGAAATCTATGTCGTCTTTTGTAAATATTAAATAAAGAACAAGTAAAGCTATAAGCTTTTGTAATATGACTTTTATTTAAATCCAATGTATCAATCTAAACGACTTTTGTGTCGTTCTTATATATATCTTGTGCTGTTGATCTTGAAGTAACATGCCCCGGATCCTTATTCCGCTGCGACCCATTTTGGGGGTGTTACAGAAATTGTTTGGGTCAGTTTGCCAATAAACTGTATGGCGATTTTTAAAAAAGATGGGGAGTTAAAGTAATATTCCAGGGTTGATTACAGAACAGTTTAAAAATCCCTGGCAACGACGCCAAAAACTTTGATGTGTTTCAAAAGCTTTAAATTTATAATGACTGAAAATACAAATTTTATTATAGGGAAACACACGGGTAAAAGTATAAGCCACGTATGAAGTATAATCTTTTTTAGGTAAGACCAGGTCGTCCACATAGATTTGAGTAGTGTTTTAGATAATCAGAAAGAAAATAAACTTTAACTTGAAAATAACTTTTTGTTTTACCAATGATAATAAGGATGACTACTCGGATAGTTGAAAATAATTTATAAGTGTTGGAAATGATTAAGACCTCGAAGATGAAACCTTAACTTACAAAAAGGATTTCTCGTCAGAAAACGTTTTCACAAATTAACTTGATTAACTCAAGACTTATATTTAGTAGACTAGACCAAATGTGTCACTCAAATAGTTTAGTTACTTATTATATCAAAACTTATTTTGTTTATCAATTCACGAAAGTGGATTTCTCGGCACAGACGATAAAGATCATAGACAAATCTTTAAAACCACATAGATCATAACGGGTCTTTCGACCTATACCGGTATGATTATATAATCTAAGTTGATAAGCAAAAACTGATAAGATAGGATATAACATGATTGCAACATAAGCTTGAGATTAAAGAGATCACGATCATACCAAACACTTATTCATTATCATAACGTCACCGAGTAGTCATGAGAGATTTAGCCTCTCATGGCTATGAGGTTCATAACATAAGATGATTCAACATGAATTTCCATTATTCCAATATACTACTATGATATTCTACTTCGTTCTTGATCATTTGATCTTGAATCTTCAAAAGGGTGTGGTGTTTATGGTGTCTTGGCTATATGGGTGGAAAGTGGTGTGAAGAATGGATGAGAGGATTGTTTGAAGGATGAAGTAGTAGGATGAGGGATGAATGAAATGTGTGAAATTCGTCCTCTATTTATAGGCTAAGTCAGGGGAAAAAGTGTGGCGCACAAGGTTGTAAGTGCGGCGTACTTGGTGATTAAATGCAAGAGTAATAAATGTTTATTGAGAAAGTGCGGCGCACAAGGTTGTAAGTGAGGCGTACTTAGGGAGTTAATGTAGTAGCATTTAAGTCTTCATTAATTCTTCATAATTAGGTAGGAAGTGCAGCGCAAAAAATAGTAAGTGCGGCGTACTTGTGGAGTGAATGCTGAATTTTGACTAAGCTTTAATTACTTCTGACTTGAGCAGAAGTGTGGCGCACAATTGGTAAGTACGGCGCACATTCACACTTTAGAACTCTAATTTTATTTCTTTCTTGCATGTTGTGTTCTTTAGCATATAAATACTCAATCTTTGTTGTGTTTATCTTCGAGATATCTTCAAGTGAACCTGCAAGCAATTCATGCTATTAAGTATCGAAATTTCACGAGAAATGATTAAATATATGCAAATAACGCCAATGAAAACATGTATAATTTGGGCGTTATCGGTTAGATTAGTTCTATCTCAAACTAGAATTCGGTATTTAGCTTAGTATTGGAAAATTTATAAGCGACGTGTATGGTTTTCTATGCCTAAAGGGAGCTTGTTGACATAGTGAAAAAAACTCTCGAGTTGGTACTCGGGGAGTGGAGTAGGGCGAAGAGGAGCTTCTTAGCCGAACCACTATAAATCATCGTGTCTTTGGTTTGATCTTTCCTATCTTTACTTATTTACATATTATTTAGATATATTGCATTTACTTATTTATTTATTGCATCGCTATCATATATATACTTGTATATCTCTTAAATTCACATAAGTAGACAATCTAAGTTTTATTTTTTAAAATGATAAAAACTATTCAACCCCCTTCTAGTTTCCACAATTGGTAGAGCCATGATCACCCAAGATATTTAAAGTATTATGTAACTTAAAGCTTGAATCAATCTATGAATTTCGATAAGTATCTAGAAGGGCAATCTATGCAAATACCACTACTTTTTGAAAGTGACAGTTTTATAAATTGGAAAAATAGATTTGAAACTTATGTGAAATCAAAAAATTAAGATCTTTAGTATATTATCATTAATGGTGATTTTCCACTGGTTACCAAAAACGCAACTACTCAAGTTTTGGAAGTAGTCCCTTTTAAAAAATAAGACGATGATCTTAAACGAAAACATGCCAAAAATAATGAGGCTAAAATGGCTATTTATAATGCTTTACCTAAAAAGGAATACGAACGAATTTTTATGTGTAAAACGACTAAAGAAATTTGGCAATGGTTCTAAATTACACATCAAGGCAATAGCCAAGTCAAGGATAATAAAATTGATCTTCTTGTTCAACAATATGAACAATTTACTATCCTTGAAGAATAATCTATTGATAGCGGTTTTGCTAGATTTAACACTATTATTACTAGTCTCAAAGCACTTAATGATGGTTTTTCTAGCAAAAACTACATTAGGAAGTTTCTTAGGGCTCTACATCCAAAATGGAGAGCAAAGGTCACGACGATTGAAGAATCACAAGATTTTCCATTACTATCTCTAGACGGGCTAATCGGCAATCTCAAAATACATGAAGTAATCGTGAAAAAGGATTCTGAAATTTACAAAGTCCGAAAGGAAAGGGTCAAGTCCATTGAAATGAAAGCTAAGAAAGAGTATAGTGATGATAAAACTTTGACATCTAGAAGTGACGACAAAGAATATTCTATGGCCGTAAGGAACTTTAAAAAGTTCTTTAGAAGAAAGGGTAGATTTGTTAGACAACCACGAGAAGAGAAGAAATCATTTCGGTAAAGGGATGATAAGAAAGGTAAGAATGATAGGAAATGCTTTAGATGTGGTGATCCGAATCATCTCATTGGCAAATGTCTAAAGCCTCTACAGAACAAGGAACAAAAAGCCTTGGTTAGGGGTTCTTGGAGTGATAGCAAACATGAGGACGAGGACAAAACCAACGAAGAAACTTATCTCATGGCTAAATCATCAAATGAGGTCACTCTTGACTCTTCTTGTTTTAGTGATAACTCTAGATGATGATAGTATGCAAATTGAGTATAATAATTTCTGTGAGATTAGTTTAAAAATCTTTTGAAAACTAAAAGAGAGCTTTAAAAAAAGAAAATTTTAAGTTAAATGAGAAAATTAAGAAACTTGAGAGAAACAAAGAAATTGAAATTGGATGTGAGTCATGACAACAACTTCGTTTAGAAAACGTTGAACTTAAAGAATCTCAATTTAAATTTGTTAGATTCGACCAAAGCGCTAATTCACTAAATGAAATGCTTAGTGCTCTAAGGTTACCTAGTAGTAAAGGAGGTCTAGGATTTGATAAAAATTAAGCGTCAACAAGCAAAACAAAGGAAGTCCACTTTGTTGTGGCCGCCGTAGTTTTGGCAGGCAATGGATCTACCATAAAGGCAGACGGATTCACCTTACTCGGCTCCGTTGATCAATCGACCAGCCAAAACAAGGCATAAATTTTTTTAAGCCAACATGTGTCTTCTCAATTGGATTTTGTTATTGTTAGTAAGAAACTAATACATAAGGACATTGAAAATACCAAAAGACCACCTCTCAAATCATCTCTTGAGAATGGTTTAGGATTTGTTAAAATTGAGTCTAGGTCTAAAAACACCTCTACCCAGAAGAAATAATTCTTCTCAACCAAAATACAACACACCTCTACCTAGAAGAAATTCTAATGGACCTCACTACCAAAACCATTATCTTATGAATTGGAATAATAATCAAATTCAAGGTTATATGCATATGGGAAATTGTATCCCATTTTAATATCTCAACCAAATGCAACAAATGCAAGGGATGTACAACACAAACATTTTTGGACCCATGAGATATTGGGGACCAAGCGATTAAGTTTGTATTTATTTAATAGGTATGCTTGAATTTGTATCCCATTTGAATATCTCAACCAAATGTAAGGGATGTACAACAATAACATTTTTGGGCTCATGAGATATTAGGGACCAAGCGATTGAGTTTGTATTTGTTTAATAGGTATGCTTGAGAATTGGTTTGGAGCCGGACAAAGGGATTAAAGATAACGGTTGTTCCATACATATGACGGGAAACAAAAGTCTCTTCTCAACATACAAAGCATACGATGAATGTAACATTGTTTTTGGAAGCAACGTAAAAGGAAATATTTTTGGCAAAGGTAAGGTTTCTAATGACTCTCTTACTATCTCAAACATAGAACATTATGTCTTGCCATTCTAGACGATAATAAGTGTAGAGTTTCATTTACGAAATATGGTAGTGAAATAACTAAAGACGGAAAGGCCATAGGTAATAAAATTAGGAAAAATGGTCTATATGTCATGAAACTATGAAATATGCCTCAAAAAAATTATGTCTTATCACTCTAGACGATAACTCTACATTGTGGCCTAAAAGACATGGTCATGCAAATATGCGCTTAATCCAATCTTTGTCAACCAAAGAATTGGTTAGAAATTCGCCTAAGTTAAAATATGATGAACATTTTTGTGAGGTTTGTAAAATACGAAAACAAGCTTATGCAAGCAATAAGGCTAAAAACATGATTTCTACTCATAGGTGTTTAGAACTTTTACATATGTATTTATTTGGTCCATCCGCTGTTAGGAGTTACGAGGGTAACTTATATACTTTAGTAATAGTGGATGATTATTCAAGATATACTTGGATAAATTTGTTAAAAACTAAAAGTGATGCTTTTGAAAAATTTGAAATCTTAAGTAAGAAAATTCAAAATCGATTAGGATGTTCAATTGTTGCTATTAGAACGGATCATGGTCAGAAATTTGATAACAAAGTACAATTCAGAGCTTTTTGTGATGCACAAGGCATTACTCATAATTTCTTGGCTCCTCATACTCCACAATCAAAAGGGGTAGTAGAAAGGAAAAATCGTATGTTACAAGAAATATCTAGGACTATGTTAAATGAACAATCTACACCTTAAACTTTTTGGTGCAATGCCGTTGACACCTCTACCTACATTCTTAATAGAATTCTAATTCGACCTATTGGTGCAACATTGACTAGGATCTCCTTTATGTTTTCACGATGAAAAATAAACGTTTGGAAAGCATAAAATAACAAACGATGCTAAAATCCATAAAAAATTGATTTTTGATGCGTGGCCAGCGCGCCACTCATGAATTCCATTTTTACAGATTTTGCAATGTTGGCTTTCCTCTTACCCGACACATGTGGAAACTTCAATAAAGGTATGTATATGATATTTGAGCATTTAGGAACACTCCAAATGAGGTTTAGACTTAGAGTGGAGCAAAAACGAATCATCCTCTTTTTTAACAAAATGCCAACTCAATTCTTTTATCAAACGCCTCTAGCCAAGGCAGAAACTTCTTTCTAAACCTATTATGAACATACTTTTAACATACCATCTAACGACAACATTCATATGACCTTAATCTAGATTTACGTTGATCTTAATCACGTAACGGGTGTTACTCCCTTATTGGTCAAACTAAGTCTAAGGTCACTTTGCGTAAACACATCCTTTCCCCTTACGGGATATGCTTTACTTAAGATGCAAAACACTTAGCTTGTTTGTATCAAGATGATTAGTGATCACATTCATTGTTGATTATCATGGATTAAAATCTAAATGACTATTTGAGTTTGTGGTATTTAAAGGTTAATCATACTTTGTTACTTATAAATGTTTTACAAACTCCTAAATCATTCCATAATTATGTTTGCCCACTCTTTCTCTCTTATTGACAACATGATTATCAACCCAAATTAATCCTTTGATTTCTTATAAACCATCATCATCTTCATACTTCTTTGTCACAAACCTTCACAAGCCTAAACCTTCCTCACTTAAACATTCCCCAGTTTATCCTCACATGGGAAAACTCACATTCCCTTACACCATTGTACCTTGTGTACTTCTTTTTCCAACAATCCAACATAGGCTCCCATATATCACATTAAAACATTTTCCACCACATATCTCATATTCATCATCTTCCTTACACATTCATTTGAATTCCACACACACACTCTTCTATCCCCCAATGACATCCACACTTCCTCTCTAAGTTTAGCATATTCTTAGAATATTCTCTTGTACCCTAACCAACTTCTCAAACCTTGGTTAGTTCTTAAATAGACCAATTACCTTGATGAAATACCAAAAATACCTTTGTTTGATAGTTCTTTTCTATCTCTGTGATATCAAACAAACAAGCCCTAAATTTCTTTTAAACACTTCAGAAACACTTTTATTAAACGTCTATTTGAGTTGTTAACCTTGAGTGTAAGAATGATTAAAAGGACATAGCGTAAAGTACAATTGGGGTTTTATAAAATGCGGGTATTTAAAACGCCAAAATCTAGAAGAAATAATTCAGAAATCTAGCACGCTGGCCACGCACTAACGCGTGGGCAACACACCCGTCTCGAATTGTTTTTACAATTTTAGTATTCTTGGCTTATAAATACCCACCCTTGGCCTTTGTATTCCTCACCTCTTGCAAACACTTTTTCCTCTCCTTTCTCTTCTCCTATCATTTAAGTCTAACATCAAAGTGTTCTAATCTTCTCACCTTATCATTCCATTTATGTGAACATATCTGTGCAAGAGAGCCACACAAGTACCTAATCCATACTTGTGTTTTGAGTCAAGGGTCTTCTTTCTTATGCCTTTTCTATTAGAATCGAGTCACTAGGTTAGGTTAGGGTTTGATTCATATCAAACAACTTTATTCAATTTGGTTGTAAAGGGAAGTCTTGTATCGAAGAGATCAAGCCTAGATCATTAGGGGTCTAGTTGGAGTTTTGGTTATACTTCCATGGGGAAGTTATTTTTTAGGGTAAGTCGAATCATGGGTTCTTAAGGGTGGATTCCAAGGGCGGAAGACTGTAGGTAGTAACTCTTCTTTGTGAGTGCCGATCTTTGTGCATATCAGTGGAGTTAAATTGTAATACGGTTTATAATCCACCATAAGGATTATACTAGGATTAGTATAGGTGTCGTGGATTTGCAACTGGATGTACGGAAGGACTAAACCCCCTTCTTGAATCAATATATACCATCGTGTCTCTTTTTTACTCTATCTCCATCTACTTATTGTTTCTTTTCTGTGTAGATTACTACACCACTCAGTTCCTTCGAGACTTGAAGTTTTTTAAACTTTGAAGAAGTGAAGAAAATGGTATTTACCCCCTACATTATCTTAAATAATCACACAATGAAAGTAAAATAATTACTCAACGTGACATTCGGTAAAAGTCCTCCTCTAACCAAATTATCTCCATTGGTGGATGACGATATTGGTAAAGAAGAAGCTATAGAAAGAAAAGTAAAAGTAGATAATAATATAGAAAATAAGTCTATTAAAGTTGACGATGTCGTTAACATTAAAGAATTTAAAAATCTCCCATTAAAACAAGTCATAAAAACTTAAATCAAAGAACATTAAGGTCACAAGCTCAAAATAAAGGTAATTTATTTTGTTTCAACTCAACCATAGAACCAAAGAATTTCAATGAGGCATTAGGATATGTGTTAGGATCATAGAAGTGTCGATTATGATACTTTAAGTTGATTTATATATTATTAGTGTCGCTCTAATACCACTTGTTAGGTATTATTTTATCTTGAATCATACAATATAGAACGATTAAGAGTATAAAGAATTAAGAGAGGAAGGAAAGTCTTTCATAATTTCCAAATTTTATAAAAAAGAGAAAAGGAAGGGAAAGTGAGTTTGTTATAAGCCTTAACCATCTAATGTTGATTAGATGGGTATTTATAGGAGAGGGAGATTAGCTTCCCTTCCTTTATTTTCTTAATTTTGCAATATAGTCCATATTCTTTGAATAATATGCTATTTTTCACTTTTAGCATATTTCTACTTATTACAAACTACTTTCTACTTTATAAAATAAAGACTAAACACTAATAATAAATAAATAAAACCATTTAAAGTATCATAATCGACACTTTTATGATCCTAACAATCTCCCTTTAAGGGTTGATTATTCTGGGCGTTCCCTTCTTGATCCTAGTGGTCTTTTATTCACATACATTTCCTAACGTATCATCTGATCACGATGCTTCAACCATTCTTCAATCTCTTCCTCAAACAGTTACAGGTATTCAGCATCTTCTTTGCTGAGACTTGGAGTCACATAACCATGCTTTACATTGTTATTGTAACTTTTCAACCCTTCTAAGACTCTTTTTAATGTAGTATCACAAAACTTATGAACCTCTTGATGTCTCATCACTCTCTTTTCTTTCTTGTTGTTTTTGTAAATAATGCCATATACTGGTTCAGAGATGATGGAGAACACCTTATACTTATCAATGTATAGGAAAGGAATTATTGGTCCAGTAAGATTGAATTTCTGTTAATAGATTTCCACACCTAGCTGGAAATCATGTACTCTTTCCTAGATCACTGTACTTCTGATGAAGATAGACAATGACCACAACAGTCCAGTCTCATCATATTCATCTACCTTATCATTAACAATTAGCTGACACAAATCCTTAATATCATTCTTGTTGAGGTTCTTGTAATCTGACTTAGTGATTGACATTATGCTACCATTTTCTCTTCTTGAAATAATCTTTGTTATAAACTCGTGCTCATGTCCTAGTTCCCAATAAGTCTTGATGATTTGACAAATCTTTGAATTTGAGTAGACTACTTCCTTTTACTTTCTGAGTTCTTTTTGTTTCTTAATGTAGAAGATTTTTGCATGTGGATTCTTCCAATGTTCAATACTATATCGAGTATAAGGATTAAATTTCTTCACACATTTGTCTACCCATCTGGAATTTCTTTCTTCAATATCATCATCAGGAAAAATAACTGCAAGAAACTTGTGTAGAGACATCACAGTCTTCTCAGGTCCTGAGTTTCCTTTCTTTAAGTACAATAGATCTTGATTAAACAGAGAGAGTGTATGAGCCTTGGGATCTCTTTGGCAGCTTTGAACAAGTGGAGTGGGCTTTTGTGTTTATGGTGAGACTAAGATTTCTTTTCTGGTTTCCCATATAATACCATTCTTCAAGAAGTTTTGCATCTGATCAATGTGATACTAATGCTCATCTCTAAAAGTTCATCGTTGTATCAACATTTCATTAACAACTTTGTGTAGTTTTACTTTATCAACAAATTGTGACATTTCTTCCACAAGTTCTTGTGACACTTTCTCAATAGGAAGCCCATCATCATCTGTGGCATAAGAATCCATCCAAAAATTAAAGTCATCTAATTGTTCTTGATTACCTGATGTTGATGGACCCGGTTCACTTTCATTGTCTTGACCAGATGATGATTCTTCAAACATATAGGTTCCATGCTCCGACATCTTTTACCTTTTTGCGCTATTCTCCCCCTCGGGATGAGCATCATCATGAGGATCATCCTGATCTCTTAGGCGAACAGCAAAAGGTCTACAAGAAGTATCAGACACATGAAGTATTTCAAACTTATACTTAAGTGCGAGCCAAATTGGTAAATCATATTGTTACAGCTGAGGATTGTCTTTCATGGTAAGATATAATTGATATTGTTGTTCTTGTGCATAAGCTGGGCTAGCTTGATTTGGGTGCACATGGAAAATATGTCCTGACATGTAAATCTTGACAGATGAATCAACATGAGAAGGAATATGGTTAGTGATAACATTGTTAATTTACGAAGAAATCTCTGCCTGAAGATTCTTGCATTCTTGCTAAATAGCATCTGCAATCATCTTTGCCACATTAGCTTGACTCTGTTATCTTTCCATTATAAGCCCCTGTGCAACATATATTGGTACATCTGTCTTGGTAAGTTCCTTACCACGAGTATCTATCATTTTGGAAAATGACTCTTCCATGACTTGTTGTAAGTGGTGAGCAAGCTTTGAAGCTTTATTTCGACACGTTTGGGTGTCGGGTTGTTACTCTTACTCGCAAAACAATCATAGGACCATTGTAAGTCTCGTTTAGACATTCATTTGTGTCATATATGTCTCGTATATCATTATATATGTCGAACAAATACTTGTGTGGTGCAAGTCACGATTTAAAACTTGTTAAGAAATCAAAATGAGGCTAAATGATTTGTTAAAACCATGCGTAACACGTAACCCACTTCGGGTCGTGCTTGCTAGCACCTCGCCAAGGTGAACAAGAAGGGTCAGATTGTTTTCGGAGTAATCTCATTAAGGATGTGAACAGCATGGTTTAACCTTCATGCTCTGTCACGTTTTATATTAGGTTATATACCATGACGTAAGCATGAGGGTATAGTAGTGACAAAGTTGCTTGTTCGACCCGCGTATGCTTAAGCTATAGATTATAGGGTCATAAGATAAGCAAACGGAAACTAAGTCACTATACCACTCGAGGTTAGTCACGGTTAAAAATGAATCTTTGTTAAGCTATAATAGGTTAACTAACTAGTTAACCCACTTCAGCCCGCAAGTTACATAACTAGGATGGCGTTAAAGTAGTTCATACGAAGGATAAGCCACGTAAATAAACATGGTTTTTTTTAGTTTCACTTAATAACAAATATTCAATAAAAACCGTAATAAAAGTCGAGGTTCAAACGCGACATTTTAGACGCAAAAATAGACAAAACCACACGTAAACTTTACCATGCAAATAGTTGAGCCCCCGCCCGATTAAGGGCCGGTGTACTATAATAAATATGGTTTATGCTATGAAATAAGACGTAGCTTAATCAAGCTTAATTTAGCCACAAAGCTTATCAAATGAGTAGCATGTTTACTCAAAAGAAAAGAAAGAAAAAAAAAGAAAGTGGCATAAGCCACTGTTGACTTCAATTTTGGTTGTTGTTTTTTCGGTACTACGCCATAGGGCATGGCCCTCCACCATAGTCCATCTTTTTGTTTCTCTTTTAAACTCATTGCTATTTCTTTTCTTTATTTTAAGCTAGGTTTGACAATTGGTTAATTCTCAGGGTCTAGATATTAATTTGAACTATTAGGTTTAAAACGTAAAATAATAATATTTTTTTATCCTAGTGTTTATATTTGTAAAAATAAATTAATTTAGAGTATTTTAGGAGCCAGGGATTATTTAAAACATTTAAAGAGGACAATAGAATATAAATATATTGGTTATAAAATGGTTTAATTAATAACGATTTTAATAAATAAAGTATATTTATTTAAATAACGTTTCAGTTTTCAAGATTACAACGAAATGTTAAATAAAAATTAATCGTGGGCACACCACAAGTGATAACAATTATATATAAAAACAAGACAAGTGATAACAGTATATATAAACTTAAAATGAAATTTAGTTTATATATAGAGTCGTTAGTTTAAACAAGTAAACTAAGACGTGACCGTATTTACTTAGGTGTTTGACGGTGTGGTTTCGATACCTGCTTGGATATTTATATCAAACTGGGAACTACCTGCTAAGGTGAGTTCATGGCCCCACATTTTTACAATTATATAAATGATTTATATCTTTGGGGTGATAACATGCTTGTTTTACAAACTGGACGCAAGTGTACATTTTATACAATGGTTATGTGTTTGCCTAAGTAGCGATAACCCACTGAGCCCATTATCATGAACTGTCAATTGCATAGTCGTAGTTGGGAATTACATTATGCGAGCGCGAATGTTATAAATAGATCTATTTGGGATTGACATCCCCGTTTGGGTGAGTAGCGCTCACTGTGCCGGTGTACCGGACAACAAACGTATACCATGTCGGGTTGGGATGTTTCGGGTTAGAACATCGTAAAGGGCATTATTCTGGCAATTAATTGCACACAGAATGGTCGAGCTTCGGTGTCATGAGCTTAGCAAACAATAATTACTTTTTGATGATGTTTGCATCTGTTGCTTAATCATACACTTGGAAATCTTGCGGTCCTACTTTTGGTTACATTAAACCTATGAATTCACCAACTTTATGTTGACGTTTTAAAGCATGTTTTTCAGGTCAGTAGGGCATGAGATGCCGTGATACATTGGAGGTCTTTTGGGATGTCAAAGCTAGAGATTCGAGTCATAATATTTGTTATGTGAACAATTACTAAATGTCGAAGTCTTTAACTTTATCGTAGATCGATTTAAAGCCTTGTGCTTATGTAATAAACGAATAAACTTGTTTATCCAATGTATCTTTTAAACGTCACACTTAGTGGTCGTTCTTATATTTTGTGCTATTGACCCATAATGTAACGCTCTCGGATATTCAATATTCCGCTGCATACTCAGATTTGAGGGTGTTACAAATATCTCCTAAACAAAATGAATAGTAAGGTTCCACCTGCAATTCTATATATACATGACTTATTTTTATAACTTTGTTAGGGTAGAAACATTTTTTACCCAATTTAAACTTTTGATTGTGTTATTCGATTATCATATTGTTAACAAGTTATTTTTTTCACTTTATTAATTAGATGAATCCGCATGTTGTTGACAAAAATGATTCAAAGTGTGAAAAGTGTACTTCTTCTAAGAAAAAATTAAACCCTACGAAAAAACAAAACAAAAAAATCAAAAAATCGACACATAAGAGAAAATTCAAAAACATAAAAATAACCAATAAAAAATAACCTCGACCAAAAAAGAACCAGCCAAAGCTATTTCGATTAGTATATTCCATCACAAAAAGCCGGACAAACCAACCAATTCCTTCTAACTTTATTATACATTTACAAATATTGAATGCGAGACTCACCAAAGAAATGAGAAACTCCATGAACATTAGAATGGAAAGACTTGCCATAAGAAACACAAAAAAATAAAAAAAATATAAAATAAAACATCTACTAAAAACGACAAACTAATATATTCGTAAAGTAACTAAATAATACCCACAAGAACATTTTTTACGTCTCCTTACTATCTGAGTCATATTTTTTAATTAATTGAAGACAACCAACCACATAACGCAAAACAACAAACCACGTACAAAGCAAAACAGGAGGCATACAAACCTATACAAGTAAGACATCCAATTACAAAAAACAAAAAAGACAATGTTTCTTGGTTATTTACGTTTAACTTTTTTAACATCTGGATGGGTTTCCAAACCTTTGTATGGTTCACTTACCCAAATTATAAGTGTTATATTACGACAAGTAACATAAAATACAGAAATTATCACTAATTTGACGCATTTCAGAATTAGTACTCGTTGGTGTTTTTAGATTTATATCTGTTATTATATTACTGTTTGGGCTTCCTTTTTTGTTTTTTTTTATTTTTGTTACAGTTTTTCGTTTTATTTATTTTTAGATTTTTTTTTTAGTTATTTTAACTATTTTCTTTTTTTATCAGTTTTTTTTATATTTATTTTCTTTCTTTTGTACTATTTTTCTCTTTTTTCTTTTTTTTTTTTTTTCGTTTTTAGAGTTTTTTGTCTTCTTTTTTTCTTAACTTCTAATTCATAGTCTTTTTACTGTTTTTTATTATTGTTTGAGTATTTTACAGAGTTTCTTTTTTTTACTTTTATAACTCGTGCTTATTATTCTTTATCTATATATTCCTTACATTCCTTGGCCCAAGCTAGCCTTTCTCTTTGTATACATGATTATCAGATACATCAAAATTGTATGTCAAGTTATCACATCCCTTTTCAAAAAAAGAGCAACTGTGTTTAAATGTTATTCATCCGCGAATAACTTACAATTATTAAAATCAATCATATAACACAAAACGGCCACTCAAACACACCCAAAGCCTCCACACTATCCTACTTCACTGCTTGCTCTAGACTCAACAATCTCAGCGTGTCCTCCAAGACCCAACACAGGTACCCCAAAGCACCCCGGCAACCCGTCACCCCTCAACAAATTGATATTTTCCAAATACAACCCATTGCATCATACTCCACTATAGATTTGACCACTGCACCTCCCACCAAAAACATTTTCATAAATTCTCGCCCTCCCCCTAACCCACGACCCAAGGTAATGCACATAATGTCAAAAACTTTTGTGTCTCCACTTGACATCTTATCAAACAACAAACCCCACTTTGGTCTTTTCATATAAAGCACACTTTTCCCAACCTTGACACATATTTCTATGACCTCGCGCTATTTTTCACCATCCTTCTCGCTCTATGTGTATTCAATACCACGTCCCTCGTCTAGGGGGCGCCCATCTCCCGACCGTCGCGACGAAGATTAGCTACACCAGTCTCGATGGTATACGCAAATACTAGGGATCATTCTTCTTATCTTCTCATTACCACACTCAACTTTTCTTCTCATGTCTTCATCCCTCCCACATTGATCTCAATTTTCTCGTTCTCCCATCATTTTCCATTTTGCTCATACCTTCCTTTTACCTGCTTTTCACATTGTACTCACTTCTCTCTCTTGTCCCAGTTATACCCTCTTACGCCCTAAGATGATGATCCTTGATATAAACCTAGGCTCGGAGGTTCATCACGCCCCTTCAAATAGGGACGATAATAAACCGTATCTCGTACCTCCCTACCTAGAGCCCCCAAACCATCCACGACAACCAAAACTCATCAACACACACAGCACACAATACATCGAAGTCTTTTCACCAAATTTATTAACTATTTGAAACCATCCATACAAATCCCTATCAGCCTCATCACAGGATAAGTCCAACGACCAAAGTCACTCGGCCTCCAAAAGGAAATCCAGTTTTTAGTAAATTTGATCTTCATCTCTTTCTATCTTTCTCTTCTGACAATCTCTTTCCTTTATCTTTCTCTTCCCTCACATCATACATGACCCAATCCAGGGTCGTTTTTAGTTTTTGTTTACTTTCTTCGTTCTGTTCGCCCCCCTCTTCCTATCACTCACGTTCCCTTCTTCTTTTCATTTATCCATCTGTCTTTACTGATCTCTCCTTTCATCCCATTCTTACCACTCCTTCTCTCGTTACTCTTGCTTCTTCTTTCCTACTTCTCGTTGTTTTACTTCCTTTCTTCTTCATTCTCTTTACTTCTCCTTTCCCCTCTTTTCTCCCCTTCTACTTTTTTGATTCAGTAGGGTCCAAAAAATACAAAAACAGAACGTCCCGACCTCTCAAACAAATCACACCTTTCTTTCTTTGGTGTTATTTATAAGATATACTACGTTTCACAGGTACATCTAAATGCACACCTTTTTTACCTATTCTCTATCTAGATACTACAACTCGCGCCACAGTCCCATTGTTATATGACACGATACAAGTGTCACACCTAATTATTGAAATCCATAACGCAATTGTTCCCCTTGCATAAACCGGTTTCCAACAAGTTTATTGGGTCTTTCTATTAAACTTACACAGATGTTTTGTGTGTCCTTCAACAGTACCAAGTAGAAAAGAACAACCACAGCATCAGAAGTATTTAGTTCTGAAAATAAAAGTAATGAAACTCAAAACAAGTGGGAACCAGACACTGATTATGTTTCACATTCCAGATCCTCGAAATCACCCTGTGTGTGACGATGGATCAATTTAAATTAATCGTTAGCCCACGGATCAATTTTTAGCGAGGAGTTTTGCTCGCGGGTGTTACTGATCACGACTCGAACGGCCTCAAACCCCATTAGTCTAGATGCCCACATCCGTTATACGAGTCTACATATTTATATGAACAACATCTAAAAAAAAAGTTGTCTTTAATCTAATTATACTTCTCTAGAAACACCACCCAAACCACTAGTATACGCTATGTCAACCTCTTTAAAATACGACATCATCCACCAAATACGCGAAATTAACAACAACCGAGGGTACCATTTCGACAACAAACAAGATACCCCAATTATGGGGCAGCAAAAACTATCTGTTCGTTTAATAATGTTCGATACTCCTCCGCACAACAACTCCGCCGAATCTCTCGTTCCCCTTCACAGGCGGTTTTACCACCCCCCTCCGTGTATTATCTAACAAAATTCTACCCCTCTAACACACAAAAAAAAAATAAAAATACTCAATCCCATCAACAATCCATACCACAACATCCCCCCGCCCCCCACCCCGAACCCACCCCCGAATGAGGTGAACCACCAAACCCATCACCACCAAATCAACCCTATCACGAACATAATAGGACACATGCTCTATCGTTTTTTCTGTTTGTAGATTAAACATACCACCATAGCCACGCATCACCGTGGTCCGTGAAAGCTGAGCGAACACTGAATACCTTTGTTCTCCCACACCCCCCCACAATCTATGGGTCGATGCCTGCATGATCATGGCTGTCAATCAAGGATTATTGAGACAGTAAGAACGGGTTTAATTAAAAAAATCCATATCCTATCACCCTACGGGTGCCACGAACACGTAATACACCACAGTGCCGCGCCAAGCCAAGTAACATCACTCCCCTTCCACCCCAGAACCCTACCCCCCACACCCACCCGCCCCCGAAACCCCATTGGCACCACCACCAGATGCACCCTTCCTACCTACAATACGCCAGGACCACCACCACAAAGGCTTAATTCAATCCCTACGACAGCCCTACGCAACACAGCCCTCATAACTTTCTAACTATATACGAAAACGGCAGAAGACCTCACAACACAGCACGATTCCATCCACACTCACACCTGCACGACACACTACCGCGACACCCTACAGCTCGCTGTCAACTTTACTGCGAACACCTAAACTTCAAAAATCCTACTAACACAACACAGAAACTTCCACCCAGCCGCGTACAACACCACACAATCTTCCATAGGCAGCTTGGCCGACACTCACAAACGTACAAACTACCGGCCATCCAGCACTTCACACGACGGGTGCCACACCGCGTACTATGCTCCCCGGCAAACAGTCCAAGTAAACGTGATCCTCATGTGAAGGAGGTCTCATCTAGCATACGCGCAGGTCATCAGCTTCAGACCCATATGAACTAATCTACTAATTCCCGGGGTACACGGACACAATTGGACTAACCTCTCAAACGGCGGGGAGTTCCTAACAACAACAGGCAAGACTAACACACAAAACCCGACAGCAAGCAGACTAAAGCAATGCACCTGCCAATGACACCCTTAGTAAGCACTCCAGACAACTTAGCAGGCATACATCAAGCCAATGCTTCTAGGCTTCAGTTTACTATCTTGGGACTGGGTTTCGGGCCGATGATAAGAGAAGGGTAGTGGGGGGGCTCCAGATGATCCGCTCACAACTCGAAATCGGCCGTAAGGAGTCGCACCATTTATATCCCTTCCCACTCTATTGTTATTAGTTCTTTCATCCTACGACCCTTAGTGCGGCTTGGCAGATGAACCCAATGGAAAGCTCACTCTCCCCTTTTGGTATTCCCCGCCAAGTGCAATAGAAGTAGATTTTGGAGGTTAGATTAAACAGATTGGTATCAGAGCAACTGATAATAGAAATCTAGGTGGCATATTTAATCACCCTGAGCTATAACCCGTTATCACAAACATTGCATCACATCAAACATATTCAAAGTGCATACACGCTACTTTGCTTATATTGCATCACAATACGTGCTGCATAACGTGCTTACGTGGCGTGGCATACATATATATAATATATATATGCTTGCATTCCTTTCGCGTATATCGTACATTTATTTATATAAGAGTTATTATATAAATATCAGAATATTTTTAAGACATTGTGAGTTATGCAATGGTCTCATTCTACTCGTCAGACATTGTAAGTTAAACAATGGTCTCAATTATACCTCAGACATTGTGAGTTATACAATGGTCTCATTTTATTTCTTAGACATTGTGTGTTGCGCAATGGTCTCCCTTCGTTCTCAGACATTGTAAGTTAAACAATGGTCTCTAAGAATATTATTTTCTTCATAACTTTATGTAATATCGTATTACACGGAGGCCGTTATAATTCTGTTTACACAGGATTGTGTATGAATCTAAGTATTGCAAGTCTTGTATAGGCGGGACTTGTAATAGGAAGATTGATATGATAATCGCTATACTGATTTGTTTATAGAGATCTTTACCTTATTTACTCTAACCGAGTACTCATTAATTATCTTGAACTCTATTTGATCTCGCCTGGCAGTTTTTACTCCCAGCTTCCAAAGACGAGTTTGAAACACTCGTCCCATACTCATTAGAGCACATGCATCGTCATGTCATCCATCAACTTGAAGGTTATGTGGGTACGCGTATTGCATCGGGAATTATTAAGTAGGATGATTTATAATATGTTTATTTGAAAGGATTGGGACGCCTTTTCAGTTAAATAAATAAATTATAAATCACCGAACCATAAGTTTATCAATTGATTATTTACATAAATTAGGACGCTTCTTTATGCAAATAATGAATTATAAATGAGTGGGCTTTTCAAAAATCGCCAGAATCTGTTAAAAAGGGTCTAGAAACACAATCGTGTTCTACCACTCGGCAGAATCTTAAGGCCTCACTTGGGACTACCTTATCTCATTCTTGAGTTATTACTCTTGCCGTTGCCAATCCTCGCAATCATGAACTGTTCGTGGAACTAACAGATGTGTTACATACTTGAGCTAATGGAGCTGATTCATTGAACTAACGACTGAGCACACGCAGTGCTTTTTTATAAAGGAGTTCAAAAAGATGTTAAAAGAATTTAAACTGCACCTTAGGACGTAAAAGTCCCAAGGGCGCAGTGGTGAGTGTGTGTTGTGTGTTGTGTTATAAAAGGTGAGGAGGGTAGAGGTTAGGGGTTCGAGCCTTGCTCACCCCTGACTTCCTCTCTTTCCTTTTTTTTATTTTATTTTTTTGCAAAAATTTTAAAAAGCAAAGTTATAAAACAACTTATAAGGAACATTTTTTATAAAAGAAACTTTTTGTGAAAACTAATGAATAAGCTAGAAAACAGCTTATTAAATCAGACAGATTGCACTAACTTCTCTTTTTTTGGATTTTTTTCAAAACTTAATAAGCTTAAAAACTGAAATAAGCTAAAACTAGGATTTAATAAGCTGTAAGCAACCTACAACTACCCTGCGACTACACTTTCTCCTTTGATGTGTTCACTATTAAAGGCTTTATCTTCACATAGAGCGTTTTATACCAATATAACCTTGAAACAATGCTTCTAAGAATACCTAGTTCTAATGGATTGGATATCTTGGTCAACCTAGCCGAAATTTATTATGTATATTGGAATAAAGAGGAGAATAAAACCCGAGACATTAGCTGAATAAAGTTACAGCGTCATGTTCACTGTTTAGTAAATCTTAAGCTTTTCTTTAGACACACTAAGCGGAAACACAAATTAATCTCGGGACGAGATTTCTTTAAGGGGTAGGTACTGTAACATCTGAGAATTTTCGGATTTTTAGATAATTATTTTACCCTTTGACTTTTAGGATCTGGCTTGACTTATAAGAACGATCATCTAAATCACGTTTTCACGACTCGGACTCTAAAGCAATTTGATGTGAAATGATATTCCAGACAACTTTTTAGTTTTGGCCGAGACCTGGAAACTAGCCGAAAAGTGCTAAAACAGCACCGCAAACATTTTCTAACAAGTATACAAAACGCGACACACAAAAAACCAATTAAATTTGTTTTTAATTATCAGTATTAATTTAATAAAAATATTAAATAATATATGTCATCATTTTATTAAAATGCGTTGCGGATAACACGAATACTCGATTTGAAAATCCGAATTTTATTTCGACAAGGCTAAACCGTTTC
Organism: Tanacetum coccineum; assembly: GCA_026074375.1. Taxonomy (NCBI): domain Eukaryota; kingdom Viridiplantae; phylum Streptophyta; class Magnoliopsida; order Asterales; family Asteraceae; genus Tanacetum; species Tanacetum coccineum. The sequence continues at coordinate 1,320 of BQNB010088516.1, read as the reverse complement.
ACAAAATGAATACAATTTTTTATTAAATTGTTATCAAAATATTTAAGTAACATTATCGAGTAATACTCATATTTATCCAGAAAAAATGGATTTCGGATAACAATGGCAGCAAGTTTCAAGAGTTTGAATCATCCTTTATCAAAAAGTATATGAAAAAGTTACATAATAAACCCTCAACTATTATTAACTTGCCACTTCATTTTAAAATTTTATATATAAATAAAATTTCTATACATTTTTATTCATTTTCCATCTATAACATTACACATATATACTCTCTACACTCTCTCTCTCTCTCATATATCCGGCCACCGCCCCACCACCGGCGCCGCCGCCGGATTCCGGCCACCACCATGCCGCCGCCGCCGGAAAACTTTTCCGGCGGGCATCTCCGGCCAAGACCAAAATCACTCCCCATCACCGGATCTATCCAACCCTCATACTCACTCTCCCCCACTCGCTCCTCCACGCGCCACTACTACCACCATCATCACCACCATCATCGTTCCATCATCACCACGCCACTCCCGCTGTCGTCATCACCATCATCGTCATCAACTCATCAACAACAACACCACAACCACCACAGCCGCCACTAGAGGGTGCGTGTGGTGGTTATAGTTAGCACCACAGCGAGGTGCGTTGGTTTGTAGTTTGCACCAACGAAGGGTGCGTTTGGTTGCGGGTTGACAGCCACCTCTAGGGTGCGTTGGGTTGGGTTATAAAACAAAAGGGTGCGTCGGGTTTGGCTGTTGGAACAGCGGGTCGGGTTGTCGGGTTTTGGCAGCGTGGCAACGGGTTTAGGGTGTGTTAGGTTTAGACAATAACACCGAAGAGGGTGGGTTCGGGTTAAGGTTATATCAGCAAGGGGTGTTCGTTTGGTTTGTGGGTTTATAACACCCTACGAGGGTGTGTTTTGGGTCGGGTTAGGCTGTGGGACAGCCGGGGGGAGAGGGTGTCGTTGGTTTGATTTGGGTTGTTGGTTCGGCTGTCAAAGAAGCCGGGGCGTCGGGTTAGGCTGTGGGACAGCCGGGTATAGGAGGGGGGTGTGTGCGTCGGGTTGGGGTTATAGCAAAAAGGGGGTGTTCGTTTGGGGGTGGCAGCCACCACCATGGGATGCGGTGGGTGGCAGCCACCACCATAAAGGGGTGTTTGTTGATTGGGTTTTCACCCAAGACTAGGGTGCGTATGGTGTATTAACAGCAGACCCGGGGTGTTTGTTTTATGGTTTATAACAGATTAGGGACGTTTGGCAGTTTCATCAGATTAGGGTAGTGTTTGGTTGGCTGTCGTAACAGCCGAAAGGGGTGCGGTTGGTTT